>OU343047.1:13501981-13582576 GCA_910593695.2 Ocypus olens
GTATATATAACTAGTTTTCCTAGGCTAAAGCCTACTATATGTAATATTATTATATATGTAAATATAGAAATTAAAAAAAAAAAAAAAAAAAAAAAGATTACTTGGGGACGGACGACGGCTCCGCTGCGCTGCGCCGTCGTCCGTGCAAGAAAAGTAATCGGTGACGAACGACGGCTCCGCTGCGCTGCGCCGTCGTCCGTGCGAGTAAAGTAATCGGTGACGAACGACGGCTCCGCTGCGCTGCGCCGTCGTCCGTGCGAGTAAAGTAATCGGTGACGAACGACGGCTCCGCTTCGCTGCGCCGTCGTCCGTGCGAGTAAAGTAATCGGTGACGAACGACGGCTCCGCTTCGCTGCGCCGTCGTCCGTGCGAGTAAAGTAATCAGTGACGAACGACGGCTCCGCTTCGCTGCGCCGTCGTCCGTGCGAGTAAAGTAATCGGTGACGAACGAAGGCTCCGCTGCGCTGCGCCGTCGTCCGTGCGAGTAAAGTAATTTTTATTTTTTTTATTTGTATTACCTTTATTTTTCTTTGAGAGCCACTTGCGATCCCTAATAGTTTCGGCTTTTCGACTTGAAAAGTGCAAATAACGTGTAGAGGTAGTTCCAAAATTAAAAAAAAAATAGTGATGTAAGATCGTGACTCGTACCCTTTACGAATTCTAAACAAATCAGCTCTTCAATTTAAATGGAAAAAAATACTGAAAGAAACAGTTAGAAACAATGTGGTCAATCTTTGAAAAATCGTATCCCGTTAAGGGAACAACAACAACAAATCAAAAAATGTTCGACCATAAAAATTGTAGGGTAATGCTTTATCAATTTACTGGAGCTTCGACAAACTCTTTAAAGTCAAAACTGAAGGCATAAAGACTCCCGAAAAATAATCTTGAATCGCTCACTTTTAAAGCCGGGCCCCGGGTGCGGCTGATAAGTTCCTAACCGAAACCCGCGACTTTGATGTCATGTCAATGTCAAAAAAATCTAAAAATTGAGTGCAATCATAACCTTGTTCCAGATATGTCAGTGAGTGTCATGTCTGGCGCACAGCTGATAGGTTCCTAACCTAAATCCGCGCCTTTGGCATATCATGTCAATGTCATTAAATCTGAAAATTATGTGCAATCATAACCTTCTTCCGGACATGACACTGAATGTCATGTCTGACGCACAGCTGATAGGTTCCTAACCTAAACCCGCGACTTTGGTATATCATGTCAATGTCATTAAATCTGAAAATTGCGTGCAATCATAACCTTGTTCCAGATATGTCAGTGAATGTCATGTCTGACGCACAGCTGATAGGTTCCTAACCTAAACCCGCGACTTTGGCATATCATGTCAATGTCATTAAATCTGAAAATTGTGTGCAATCATAACCTTGTTCCAGATATGTCAGTGAATGTCATGTCTGGCGATCAGCTGATAGGTTCCTAACCTAAACCCGCGCCTTTGGCATGTCATGTCAATGTCATTAAATCTGAAAATTGTGTACAATCATAACCCTGTTTGAAATTTGCCAGTGAATGTCATGTCTGACGTGCGTCAGCTGATAGGTTCCTAACCTAAACCTGCGACTTTGGCATGTCATGTCAATGTAATTAAATCTAAAAATTGTGTACAATCATAACCTTATTTCAGATATGTCAGTGAATGTCATGTCTGACGCACAGCTGATACGTTCTTAACCTAAACCCGCAACTTTGACATGTCACACTTTTAAGGCCGGGGCCCCGGAACGGGGGCCCCCTGAGATGAAATACTTGTCGCGTGGTACCCCTTCGGGCGAAAGGCATCTTTGGTGAAAATTTCAGCCGAATCCGTGTCATGCGATTTTCACTCAAATTTCCGATGGGTTTACCCATGAAAAATGAAAAATTTGGTGCCTTGAAACATAAAAAAATTCATAACTCGCAAACGATTAGAAAAAACGAAAATATTCAAAGAATAAATGTTGTAGAGGGGTCTCTTGTGAATAGGATAGGGTAGGTTTAAATTGTCCAGGATATACAGGGAAGACTGTGCGAATTTTTTTCTTCTAATTTTTAAATGTTTCTAAAGAAGGCCCTAACGACCACAGGAAAGATCGTTGGGACTATTAAATTGGCTTAATCCATGCCCCGTCATAGCTGCCACATTGCCTGAAAAGAACATCTCCATCGGCAGTGCAGAAGAAGGTAAAAAAAAATAAAATATATTTTTAAATCGTTTTAGGCAGTTGAAAATTGGGGAAAATCGGTATTTCAAAAAGTATGCACTTTATGTAAAAATTTTGTACATGCTTTTGATTTAGCTTCAATATTTATTGAAAAATCTTACATTTGAATTGAATTCAATTTTTTCCCTTCCACACCCCTGATGAAATATGTCGAAAATGTCGAATTAAAAAATTACGGAAGGGTAACGGGTGTTTCAAAAATTTTGAAAAAATTACGAAGTAAAGCCAATTATACCCCGAACCTACCCTAAAAGTTTCAACTCTTTAATGTAAATAGAAAAAAATACGTCCTTGAAAGAAGATGAAAACAAATTCAGGGGTGGGCCAAATAACGCGCTCTGGAGAAGTGGGGGGTGTTTGAAAAATTTTGAAAAAATTACGGATCATGACTCGAATCACCCTCTACGCACCCTTAAAGTTTCAACTCTTGGATTTTTATAGAAAAAAATACGTCCTCATAAGAAAAAAAAATCGCACTCGGGGGGTTAAAATGAAGCGCAAGGAGGCCCCCAGAGAAAAAATACTTGTCACGTGGTGCCCCTTCAGCCGAAAGGTATCTTTGGTAAAAATTTCAGCCAAATCCGTGTCATGCGATTTTCACTCAAATTTCCGATGGTTTACTCATGAAAAATGAAAAATCTTGTGCATTGAAACATAAAAAAATTCATAACTCGCAAACGATTAAAAAAATCGAAAATATTCAAAGAATAAATATTGTAGAGGGGTCTTTTGTGAAGAGGATGGAGTAGGTTTAAATTGTCCAAAATTTACAGGGAAGGCTGTGCGAATTTTTTTCTTCTAATTTCTAAATGTTTCTAAAGAAGGCCCTAACGACCACAGGAAAGATCGTTGGAACGATCAAATTGGCTCAATCCATGCCCCGTCATAGCTGCCACATTGCCTAAAAAGAACATCTCCATCGGCAGTGCAGAAGAGGGTAAAAAAAAATAAAATATATTTTTAAATCGTTTTAGGCAGTTGAAAATTGGGGAAAACCGGTATTTCAAAAAGTATACACTTTATGCAAAAATTTTGTACATGTTTTTGATTTAGTTTTAATAGTTATTGAAAAATCTGACATTTGAATTCAATTCAACTTTTTCCCTTGCACACCCCTGCTGAAATATTTCGAAAATGTCAAATTAAAAAATTATGGAAGCGTAACGGGTGTTTCAAAAATTTTGAAAAAATTACAGAGCAAGGCCCGTTGTACCCCGAACCTATTTTAAAAGTTTCAACTCTTCAATTTAAACAGAAAAAAATACATCCATTAAAGAAGTTGAAAGCAAATTCTGCGGTAGGCCAAATAACGCGCTCTGGAGAGATGGTGGGTGTTTGAAAAATTTTGAAAAAATTACGGATCATGGCTAGACCCACCCCCTATCAACCCTTAAAGTTTCAACTCTTAGATTTCCATAGAAAAAAATACGTCCTCATAAGAAAAAAAAAACGAACTCGGGGGGTGAATATGAAGCGTAAGGGGGCCCCCAGCGATAAATTACTTGTCACGCGGTGCCCCTTCAGAGGAAAGGTATCTTTGGTGAAAATTTCAGCCGAATCCGTGTAATTCGATTTTCACTCAAATTTCCGATGGTTTACTCATGAAAAATGAAAAATATGGTGCCTCGACACATAAAAAAGTTCACAACTCGCGAACGATTAGAAAAATCAAAAAATAATGAAAATAAATGTTGTAGAGGGGTCTTTTGTGGAGAGGATAGAGTGGTTTTAAATTGTCCAGGATGTACCCGGAAGGCCGGGCCGAATTTTTTTGTATAATTTCTTGAGAAGGCCCCGACGGCCACAGGGTGGATCATGGGGACGATGAAATTTGCTCATTCGATGACAATTGATAGACACTACATTGCCCAAAAGCACCACCTCTCTCATCCGTGCAGAAGGGGGTGAAAAAAAATTAAAAACGCATTATTTTCAATCGTTTTGCTCAAACCACACGCTTCGAAGAGTGTAATCTGGCGGTAACCCCGGTTTATGGTAACCCCAGTTTCCGAATCTGACATTTGTCAAATGTGACAATGCAGTATCAATGCATTTCATAATTTGCTGTCTGGAGAGCACTCGGACGTTAACAGGAAGAAGCTTATTGTTTTCTCATCAACTTTGGGCCTCTAAAAATTATTTGGTGAGCGTCTGAGAAGCGTATACACATGACAAATCAACATACAAACAGAATTTAGAGCGGTACTGATAGGGGTGTTTCGGTCTTTGGCACCCCGTTGGGGCCGACGGGGTGACCGAAATGTTACCAAACTTTGGTGGTCTGCTTTAAATGGAACGCTTAATGATCTCCCAAAGTTTCATTGTTCTAACCTTCCCGGAAATATTTATTTTTCTCAATTGATTTTTTCCGGGGAAAAATTTTCAACGTTCAAAAACGACAATAATTCAAATATCCATATCTCGGTTAATAATGGGGCGATTTGAAAAATTCCAAGTGTGTTTTACGTACACGCAATACCGCAATGATAATCCGTCCTTGGATTTATGATTTAAGAAGGAATAAAAAGAGTCACTTTGAAACGATCGAAAATATTTACCGGCAAAATAAATAAAAAGTTTAATGAATTTTTAAAATTAGAAGGAGGGGTCGGATCGAGAAATTTTATTTGGATTTTCTGTTGGGCTTAAGAAGGGCTTTCCGGTGGTGCAATCAGATTTGCGATCGGACAAAAAAAATGTTGTGCCCCGCTGGTCAATTTCGCTTCCACGTTCCGTATACAACGTCATATCTCGAAAACTAAAAATCGGATCGAAAAACTTTATTGGGATCTTTGATACGGATTAAATCGACAACTGACATGCCGTCGTCAGATTTTTAATTTTCGAAAAAAAAAAATCGAAAAATTTTTCGAAAAATTCCCGGAAAATAATCGAAAATCGGCCGTTGATCGTAAACGGTACGCCCCACGAAAAATATAGTTCTAACCTTTTCGACGCAAAATTAAATTCCCAATGGCACTCTGTTGAAATTTTTCGCATCCGATTAAAAATGGCCGCTCTAGAATTTTTTATTGAAATCGGGGGTGGTTTTCTTTAAATAACTCTTCAAGGGTTGAAGATATCAAAAATCCGTAAGAGACATAAAATGTAGTAACGGACTCGTTTTACAAAACTTGATGAAAATTCTAGTCGAATCTGTAAAGGGAGCGCGGCCCCGCTAGCCAAAGCACGAAAAAAGCGACTTTTGCAGAGAAATGGTTGTAGCTCGCGAACGGAGAGAAACACAGAATTCTCGCCTAGTAACCTTTGTGCCCCCATGCCTTGGGGATTTTTTGAGCCTTATCCAAACGTTCCACATTGAAAGCGAAAAAAGCCTTAGGGTTTGGCGCAAACCTCTGAATCGCGAAAAATCGATTTTCAAAAAATCACCCTGTAGTTATGGGGCACGATGGAAAAGTACGAATTTCACAGGCCCCTGGAGGAGCCCGAGGCCTGTCGGCTCCAGTTGAAAATTTCGACTTTTTTTTTCTTTTGTGGTGTTGGCAACACTTTTTTTGAAGGGATGATTGGAGAAAGTTGAAATTTTAATAGAAGATGTGTTGAATTTTTTATGATTTTTTGTGAAAATTTCAAATCGCTATCTATAAGGGTTCAAAAGTTATTTGTAAAAATAACGCTCAGAAAGTTACTCATTTAGTATATATTAACTAGTTTTCCTAGGCTAAAGCTTACTTTTATGTAAAACTACTTTTTAAATATAAATTTAAAAAAAAAGAAACATTTTATTTGGTGACGGACGACGGCTCCGCTGCGCTGCGCCGTCGTCCGTGCGAGTAAAGTAATCGGTGACGAACGACGGCTCCGCTGCGCTGCGCCGTCGTCCGTGCGAGTAAAGTAATCGGTAACGAACGACGGCTCCGCTGAGCTGCGCCGTCGTCCGTGCGAGTAAAGTAATTAATTATTTTTTATTTTTCAATTTCCATTTTTCATTTTTCATTTTTCATTTTTCGTTATTCATTTTTTATTTTTTTTATTTGTATTACCTTTATTTTTCTTTGAGAGCCACTTGCGATCCCTAATAGTTTCGGCTTTTCTACTTGAAAAGTGCAAATAACGTGTGGAGGTAGTTCCAAAATTAAAAAAAAAATTGTGATGTAAGATCGTTACTCGTACCCTTTACGAATTCTAAACAAATCAGCTCTTCAATTTAAATGGAAAAAAAATACGCCCCTGAAAGAAACAGTTAGAAACAATGTGGTCAATCTTTGAAAAATCGTATCCCGTTAAGGGAACAACAACAACAAATCAAAAAATGTTCGACCATAAAAATTGTAGGGTAATGCTTTATCAATATACTGGAGCTTCGACAAACTCTTTAAAGTCAAAACTGAAGGCATAAAGACTCCCGAAAAATAATCTTGAATCGCTCACTTTTAAAGCCGGGCCCCGGGTGCGGCTGATAAGTTCCTAACCGAAACCCGCGACTTTGATGTCATGTCAATGTCAAAAAAATCTTAAAATTGAGTGCAATCATAACCTTGTTCCAGATATGTCTGACGCACAGCTGATAAGTTCCTAACCTAAACCCGCGACTTTGGCATATCATGTAAATGTCATTAAATCTGAAAATTATGTGCAATCATAACCTTGTTCCAGATGTGTCAGTGAATGTCATGTCTGGCGCACAGCTGATAGGTTCCTAACCTAAACCCGCGCCTTTGGCATGTCATGTCAATGTCATTAAATCTGAAAATTGTGTTCAATTATAACCCTGTTTGAAATTTGCCAGTGAATGTCATGTCTGACGCACAGCTGATAGGTTCCTAACCTAAACCTGCGACTTTGGCATGTCATGTCAATGTCATTAAATCTGAAAATTATGTGCAATCATAACCTTCTTCCAGACATGACACTGAATGTCATGTCTGACGCACAGCTGATAAGTTCCTAACCTAAACCCGCGACTTTGGCATATCATGTAAATGTCATTAAATCTGAAAATTATGTGCAATCATAACCTTCTTCCAGACATGACACTGAATGTCATGTCTGACGCACAGCTGATAGGTTCCTAACCTAAACCCGCGACTTTGGCATATGATGTCAATGTCATTAAATCTGAAAATTGTGTGCAATCATGACCTTGTTCCAGATATGTCAGTGAATGTCATGTCTGGCGCACAGCTGATAGGTTCCTAACCTAAACCCGCGCCTTTGGCATGTCATGTCAATGTCATTAAATCTGAACATTGTGTACAATCATAACCCTGTTTGAAATTTGCCAGTGAATGTCATGTCTGACGCACAGCTGATAGGTTCCTATCCTAAACCTGCGACTTTGGCATGTCATGTCAATGTCATTAAATCTGAAAATTGTGTACAATCATAACCTTATTTCAGATATGTCAGTGAATGTCATGTCTGACGCACAGCTGATACGTTCCTAACCTAAACCCGCAACTTTGACATGTTACACTTTTAAGGCCGGGGCCCCGGAACGGGGGCCCCCTGAGATGAAATACTTGTCGCGTGGTACCCCTTCGGGCGAAAGGCATCTTTAGTGAAAATTTCAGCCGAATCCGTGTCATGCGATTTTTACTTAAATTTCCGATGGTTTACTCATGAAAAATGAAAAATTTGGTGCCTTGAAACATAAAAAAATTCATAACTCGCAAACGATTAGAAAAATCAAAAATATTCAAAGAATAAATGTTGTAGAGGGGTCTTTTGTTAAGAGGATAGAATTGTTTTACATCGTCCAAGATGTACAGGGAAGGCTGTGCAAATTTTTTTCTTCTAATTTCTAAAAGTTTCTAAAGAAGGCCCAAACGACCACAGGAAAGATCTTTGGTACAATCAAATTTGCTCAATCCGTGCCCCGTCATAGCTGCCACATTGCCCAAGCAGGACATCTTCATCGGCAGAGCAGAAGAGGGTAAAAAAAATAAAATATGTTTTTAAATCGTTTCAGGCAGTTTAAAATTGGGGAAAATCAGTATTTTAAAAAGTATGCACTTTATGTAAAAATTTTGTATATGTTTTCGATTCAGTTTTAATATTTATTGGAAAATCTGACATTTGAGTTGAATTCAATTTTCTCTCTTCGACACCCCTGCTGAGTTTTTTCGAAAAAGTCGAATTAAAAAATTACGGAAGGGTAGTGGGTGTATCAAAAATTTTAAAAAAATTATGGAGCAAGGCCAGTTACACCCAGAACCTACCCTAAAAGTTTCAACTCTCCAATTTAAACAGAAAAAAATACATCCATGAAATAAGTTGAAAGCAAATTCTGCGGTAGGCCAAATAACGCGCTCTGGAGAGATGGGGGGTGTTTGAAAATTTTTGAAAAAATTACGGATCATGGCTCGACCCACCCCCTATCAACCCTTAAAGTTTCAACTCTTAGATTTCCATAGAAAAAAATACGTCCTCATAAGAAAAAAAAAATTGCACTCGGGGGGTTAAAATGAAGCGTAAGGGGGCCCCCAGAGAAAAAATACTTGTCACGTGGTGCCCCTTCAGCCGAAAGGTATCTTTGGTAAAAATTTCAGCCAAATCCGTGTCATGCGATTTTCACTCAAATTTCCGATGGTTTACTCATGAAAAATGAAAAATTTTGTGCATTGAAACATAAAAAAATTCATAACTCGCAAACGATTAGAAAAATCGAAAATATTCAAAAAATAAATGTTGTAGAGGGGTCTTTTTTAAAGAGGATGGAGTAGGTTTAAATTGTCCAGAATTTACAGGGAACGCTGTGCGAATTTTTTTCTTCTAATTTTTAAATGTTTCTAAAGAAGGCCCTAACGACCACAGGAAAGATCGTTGGGACTATTAAATTGGCTCAATCGATGCCCCGTCATAGCTGCCACATTGCCTGAAAAGAACATCTCAATCGGCAGTGCAGAAGAGGGTAAAAAAAAATAAAATATATTTTTAAATCGTTTTAGGCAGTTGAAAATTGGGGAAAATCGGTATTTCTAAAAGTATGCACTTTATGTAAAAATTTTGTATATGTTTTTGATTTAGCTTCAATATTTATTGAAAAATCTGACATTTGAATTGAATTTAATTTTTTCCCTTCCACACCCCTGCTGAAATATGTCGAAAATGTCGAATTAAAAAATTACGGAAGGGTAACGGGTGTTTCAAAAATTTTGAAAAAATTACGAAGTAAAGCCAATTGTACCCCGAACCTACCCTAAAAGTTTAAACTCTTTAATTTGAATAGAAAAAAATACGTCCTTGAAAGAAGATGAAAACAAATTCAGGGGTGGGCCAAATAACGCGCTCTGGAGAAGTGGGGGGTGTTTGAAAAATTTTGAAAAAATTACGGATCATGACTCAAACCACCCTCTACCCACCCTTAAAGTTTCAACTCTCAGATTTTTATAGAAACAAATACGTCCTCATAAGAAAAAAAAATCGCACTCGGGGGGTTAAAATGAAGCGTAAGGAGGCCCCCAGAGAAAAAATACTTATCACGTGGTGCCCCTTAAGGCGAAAGGTATCTTTGGTGAAAATTTCAGCCAAATCCGTGTCATGCGATTTTCACTCAAATTTCCGATGGTTTACTCATGAAAAATGAAAAATTTTGTGCATTAAAACATAAAAAAATTCATAACTCGCAAATGATTGAAAAATTAGAAAATATTCAAAGAATAAATGTTGTAGAAGGGTCTCTTGTGAAGAGGATAGGGTAGGTTTAAATTGTCCAGGATATACAGGTAAGGCTGTGCGAATTTTTTTCTTCTAATTTTTAAATGTTTCTAAAGAAGGCCCTTACGACCACAGGAAAGATCGTTGGTACTATTAAATTGGCTTAATCCATGCCCCGTCATAGCTGTCACATTGCCTGAAACGAACATCTCCATCGGCAGTGCAGAAGAGGGTAAAAAAAATAAAATATATTTTTAAATCGTTTTAGGCTGTTGAAAATTGGGGAAAATCGGTATTTCAAAAAGTATGCACTTTATGTAAAAATTTTGTATATGTTTTTGATTTAGCTTTAATATTTATTGAAAAATCGGACATTTTAATTGAATTCAATTTTTACCCTTCCACACCCCTGCTGAAATATGTCGAAAATGTCGAATTAAAAAATTACGGAAGGGTAACGGGTGTTTCAAAAATTTTGAAAAAATTACGGAGCAAGGTCAATTATACCCCGAACCTACCCTAAAAGTTTCAACTCTTCAATTTAAAAAGAAAAAAATACGTCCTTGAAAAAAGATGAAAACAAATTCTGGGGTGGGCCAAATAGCGCGCTCTGGAGAAGTGGGAGGTGCTTGAAAAATTTTGAAAAAATTACGGATCATGACTCGAACCACCCTCTACCCACCATTAAAGTTTCAACTCTTAAATTTTCATAGAAAAAAATACGTCCTCATAAGAAAAAAAAAACGAACTCGGGGGGTGAATATGAAGCGTAAGGGGCCCCCCGGCGATAAATTACTTGTCACGCGGTGCCCCTTCAGAGGAAAGGTATCTTTGGTGAAAATTTCAGCCGAATCCGTGTCTTGCGATTTTCACTCAAATTTCCGATGGTTTACTCATGAAAAATGAAAAATATGGTGCCTCGACACATAAAAAAGCTCACAACTCGCGAACGATTAGAAAAATCAAAAAATAATGAAAATAAATGTTGTAGAGCGGTCTTTTGTGGAGAGGATGGAGTGGTTTTAAATTGTCCAGGATGTACCCGGAAGGCCGTGCCGAATTTTTTTGTATAATTTCTTGAGAAGGCCCCGACGGCCACGGGGTGGATCATGGGGACGATGAAATTTGCTCATTCGATGACAATTGATAGACACTACATTGCCCAAATGCACCACCTCTCTCATCCGTGCAGAAGGGGGTGAAAAAAATTAAAAACGCATTATTTTCAATCGTTTTGCTCAAACCACACGCTTCGAGGAGTGTAATCTGGCGGTAACCCCGGTTTATGGTAACCCCAGTTTCCGAATCTGACATTTGTCAAATGTGACAATGCAGTATCAATGCATTTCATAATTTGATGCTTGGAGAGCACTCGGACGTTAGCAGGAAGAAGCTTATTGTTTTCTCATCAACTTTGGGCCTCTAAAAATGATTTGGTGAGCGTCTGAGAAGCGTATACACATGACAAACCGTCATACAAACAGAATTTAGAGCGGTACTGATAGGGGTGTGTCGGTCTTTGGCACCCCGTTGGGGCCGACGGGGTGACCGAAATGTTACCAAATTTTGGTGGTCTGCTTTAAATGGAACGCTTAATGATCTCCCAAAGTTTCATTGTTCTAACCTTCCCGGAAATATTTATTTTTCTCAATTGATTTTTTCCGGGGAAAAATTTTCAACGTTCAAAAACGACAATAATTCAAATATCCATATCTCGGTTAATAATGGGGCGATTTTAAAAAATCCAAGTTTGTTTTACGTACACCCAATACCGCAATGATAATCCGTCGTTGGATTCGTGATTTAAGAAGGAATAGAAAAATTCATTTTAAAACGATCGAAAATATTTACCGGCAAAATAAATAAAAAGTTTAATGAATTTTTAAAATTAGAAGGAGGGGTCGGATCGAGAAATTTTATTTGGATTTTCTGTTGGGCTTGAGAAGGGCTTTCCGGCGGTGCAATCAGATTTGCGATCGGACAAAACAAATGTTGTGCCCCGCAGGTCAATTTCGCTTCCCCGTTCCGTATACAACGTCATATCTCGAAAACTAAAAATCGGATCGAAAAACTTTATTGGGATCTTTGATACGGATTAAATCGACGACTGATATGCCGTCGTCAGATTTTTAATTTTCGAAAAAAAAAAATCGAAAAATTTTTCGAAAAATTCCCGGTAAATAATCGAAAATCGGCCGTTGATCGTTAACGGTGCGCCCCACAAAAAATATAACTCTTACCTTTTCGACGCAAAATTAAATTCCCAATGGCACTCTGTTAAAATATTTTGCATCCAATTAAAAATGGCCGCTCTAGAATTTTTTATTGAAATCGGGGGTGGTTTTCTTTAAATAACTCTTCAAGGGTTGAAGATATCAAAAATCCGTAAGAGACATAAAATGTAGTAACGGACTCGATTTACAAAACTTTATGAAAATTCTAGTCGAAACTGTAAAGGGGGCGCGGCCCCGCTAGCCAAAGCACGAAAAAAGCGACTTTTGCAGAGAAATGGTTGTAGCTCGCGAACGGAGAGAAACACAGAATTCTCGCCTAGTAACCTTTGTGCCCCCATGCCTTGGGGATTTTTTGAGCCTTATCCGAACGTTCCACATTGAAAGCGAAAAAAGCCTTAGGGTTTGGCGCAAACCTCTGCATCGCGAAAAATCGATTTTCAAAAAATTACCCTGTAGTTATGGGGCACGATGGAAAAGTACGAATTTCACCGGCCCCTAGAAGACGTTGTCGACTTTTCGGAAAAAAATAAAATTTCTCTTTTTTTTTTCTTTTGTGGTGTTGGCAACACTTTTTTTGAGGGGGCGGTTGGAGAAGATTGAAATTTTAATAAAAGATGTGTTGAATTTTTTATGATTTTTTGTGAAAATTTCAAATCGCTATCTATAAAGGTTCAAAAGTTATTTGTAAAATTAACGCTCAGAAAGTTACTCATTTAGTATATATTAACTAGTTTTCCTAGGCTAAAGCCTACTATATGTAATAATTTATTATGTAAAAAATAAAAAAATAAAAAAATAAAAAAAAAAAAAAAAAATTCTTCGGTGACGAACGACGGCTCCGCTGCGCTGCGCCGTCGTCCGTGCGAGTAAAGTAATCGGTGACGAACGACGGCTCTGCTGCGCTGCGCCGTCGTCCGTGCGAGTAAAGTAATCGGTGACGAACGACGGCTCCGCTTCGCTGCGCCGTCGTCCGTGCGAGTAAAGTAACCGGTGACGAACGACGGCTCCGCTGCGCTGCGCCGTCGTCCGTGCGATTAAAGTAATCGGTGACGAACGACGGCTCCGCTGCGCTGCGCCGTCGTCCGTGCGAGTAAAGTAATCGGTGACGAACGACGGCTCCGCTGCGCTGCGCCGTCGTCCGTGCGAGTAAAGTAATTAATTATTTTTTATTTTTCATTTTCCATTTTTCATTTTCCATTTTTCGTTATTAATTTTTCATTTTTTATTTTTTTTTATTTGTATTACCTTTATTTTTCTTTGAGAGCCACTTGCGATCCCTAATAGTTTCGGCTTTTCGACTTGAAAAGTGCAAATAACGTGTAGAGGTAGTTCCAAAATTTAAAAAAAAAATAGTGATGTAAGATAGTTACTCGTACCCTTTACGAATTCTAAACAAATCAGCTCTTCAATTTAAATGGAAAAAAAATACGCCCCTGAAAGAAACAGTTAGAAACAATGTGGTCAATCTTTGAAAAATCGTATCCCGTTAAGGGAACAACAACAACAAATCAAAAAATGTTCGACCATAAAAATTGTAGGGTAATGCTTTATCAATATACTGGAGCTTCGACAAACTCTTTAAAGTCAAAACTGAAGGCATAAAGACTCCCGAAAAATAATCTTGAATCGCTCACTTTTAAAGCCGGGCCCCGGGTGCGGCTGATAAGTTCCTAACCGAAACCCGCGACTTTGATGTCATGTCAATGTCAAAAAAATCTAAAAATTGAGTGCAATCATAACCTTGTTCCAGATATGTCTGACGCACAGCTGATAAGTTCCTAACCTAAACCCGCGACTTTAAACACGTCATGTCAATGTCATTAAATCTGAAAATTATGTGCAATCATAACCTTCTTCCAGACATGACATTCAGTGTCATGTCTGACGCACAGCTGATAGGTTCCTAACCTAAACCCGCGACTTTGGTATATCATGTCAATGTCATTAAATCTGAAAATTGTGTGCAATCATAACCTTGTTCCAGATATGTCAGTGAATGTCATGTCAGGCGCACAGCTGATAGGTTCCTAACCTAAATCCGCGCCTTTGGCATATCATGTCAATGTCATTAAATCTGAAAATTATGTGCAATCATAACCTTCTTCCGGACATGACACTGAATGTCATGTCTGACGCACAGCTGATAGGTTCCTAACCTAAACCCGCGACTTTGGTATATCATGTCAATGTCATTAAATCTGAAAATTGCTTGCAATCATAACCTTGTTCCAGATATGTCAGTGAATGTCATGTCTGACGCACAGCTGATAGGTTCCTAACCTAAACCCGCGACTTTGGCATATCATGTCAATGTCATTAAATCTGAAAATGGTGTGCAATCATAACCTTGTTCCAGATATGTCAGTGAGTGTCATGTCTGGCGATCAGCTGATAGGTTCCTAACCTAAACCCGCGCCTTTGGCATGTCATGTCAATGTCATTAAATCTGAAAATTGTGTACAATCATAACCCTGTTTGAAATTTGCCAGTGAATGTCATGTCTGACGTGCGTCAGCTGATAGGTTCCTAACCTAAACCTGTGACTTTGGCATGTCATGCCAATGTAATTAAATCTGAAAATTGTGTACAATCATAACCTTATTTCAGATATGTCAGTGAATGTCATGTCTGACGCACAGCTGATACGTTCCTAACCTAAACCCGCAACTTTGACATGTCACACTTTTAAGGCCGGGGCCCCGGAACGGGGGCCCCCTGAGATGAAATACTTGTCGCGTGGTACCCCTTCGGGCGAAAGGCATCTTTGGTGAAAATTTCAGCCGAATCCGTGTCATGCGATTTTCACTCAAATTTCCGATGGGTTTACCCATGAAAAATGAAAAATTTGGTGCCTTGAAACATAAAAAAATTCATAACTCGCAAACGATTAGAAAAAACGAAAATATTCAAAGAATAAATGTTGTAGAGGGGTCTCTTGTGAAGAGGATAGGGTAGGTTTAAATTGTCCAGGATATACAGGGAAGACTGTGCGAATTTTTTTCTTCTAATTTTTAAATGTTTCTAAAGAAGGCCCTAACGACCACAGGAAAGATCGTTGGGACTATTAAATTGGCTTAATCCATGCCCCGTCATAGCTGCCACATTGCCTGAAAAGAACATCTCCATCGGCAGTGCAGAAGAAGGTAAAAAAAAATAAAATATATTTTTAAATCGTTTTAGGCAGTTGAAAATTGGGGAAAATCGGTATTTCAAAAAGTATGCACTTTATGTAAAAATTTTGTACATGCTTTTGATTTAGCTTCAATATTTATTGAAAAATCTTACATTTGAATTGAATTCAATTTTTTCCCTTCCACACCCCTGATGAAATATGTCGAAAATGTCGAATTAAAAAATTACGGAAGGGTAACGGGTGTTTCAAAAATTTTGAAAAAATTACGAAGTAAAGCCAATTGTACCCCGAACCTACCCTAAAAGTTTCAACTCTTTAATTTAAATAGAAAAAAATACGTCCTTGAAAGAAGATGAAAACAAATTCAGGGGTGGGCCAAATAACGCGCTCTGGAGAAGTGGGGGGTGTTTGAAAAATTTTGAAAAAATTACGGATCATGACTCGAATCACCCTCTACGCACCCTTAAAGTTTCAACTCTTGGATTTTTATAGAAAAAAATACGTCCTCATAAGAAAAAAAAATCGCACTCGGGGGGTTAAAATGAAGCGCAAGGAGGCCCCCAGAGAAAAAATACTTGTCACGTGGTGCCCCTTCAGCCGAAAGGTATCTTTGGTAAAAATTTCAGCCAAATCCGTGTCATGCGATTTTCACTCAAATTTCCGATGGTTTACTCATGAAAAATGAAAAATTTTGTGCATTGAAACATAAAAAAATTCATAACTCGCAAACGATTAGAAAAATCGAAAATATTCAAAGAATAAATATTGTAGAGGGGTCTTTTGTGAAGAGGATGGAGTAGGTTTAAATTGTCCAAAATTTACAGGGAAGGCTGTGCGAATTTTTTTCTTCTAATTTCTAAATGTTTCTAAAGAAGGCCCTAACGACCACAGGAAAGATCGTTGGAACGATCAAATTGGCTCAATCCATGCCCCGTCATAGCTGCCACATTGCCTAAAAAGAACATATCCATCGGCAGTGCAGAAGAGGGTAAAAAAAAATAAAATATATTTTTAAATCGTTTTAGGCAGTTGAAAATTGGGGAAAACCGGTATTTCAAAAAGTATACACTTTATGCAAAAATTTTGTACATGTTTTTGATTTAGTTTCAATAGTTATTGAAAAATCTGACATTTGAATTCAATTCAACTTTTTCCCTTCCACACCCCTGCTAAAATATTTCGAAAATGTCAAATTAAAAAATTATGGAAGCGTAACGGGTGTTTCAAAAATTTTGAAAAAATTACAGAGCAAGGCCCGTTGTACCCCGAACCCACCCTAAAAGTTTCAACTCTTCAATTTAAACAGAAAAAAATACATCCATTAAAGAAGGTGAAAGCAAATTCTGCGGTAGGCCAAATAACGCGCTCTGGAGAGATGGGGGGTGTTTGAAAAATTTTGAAAAAATTACGGATCATGGCTAGACCCACCCCCTATCAACCCTTAAAGTTTCAACTCTTAGATTTCCATAGAAAAAAATACGTCCTCATAAGAAAAAAAAAACGAACTCGGGGGGTGAATATGAAGCGTAAGGGGGCCCCCAGCGATAAATTACTTGTCACGCGGTGCCCCTTCAGAGGAAAGGTATCTTTGGTGAAAATTTCAGCCGAATCCGTGTAATTCGATTTTCACTCAAATTTCCGATGGTTTACTCATGAAAAATGAAAAATATGGTGCCTCGACACATAAAAAAGTTCACAACTCGCGAACGATTAGAAAAATCAAAAAATAATGAAAATAAATGTTGTAGAGGGGTCTTTTGTGGAGAGGATAGAGTGGTTTTAAATTGTCCAGGATGTACCCGGAAGGCCGGGCCGAATTTTTTTGTATAATTTCTTGAGAAGGCCCCGACGGCCACAGGGTGGATCATGGGGACGATGAAATTTGCTCATTCGATGACAATTGATAGACACTACATTGCCCAAAAGCACCACCTCTCTCATCCGTGCAGAAGGGGGTGAAAAAAAATTAAAAACGCATTATTTTCAATCGTTTTGCTCAAACCACACGCTTCGAAGAGTGTAATCTGGCGGTAACCCCGGTTTATGGTAACCCCAGTTTCCGAATCTGACATTTGTCAAATGTGACAATGCAGTATCAATGCATTTCATAATTTGCTGTCTGGAGAGCACTCGGACGTTAACAGGAAGAAGCTTATTGTTTTCTCATCAACTTTGGGCCTCTAAAAATTATTTGGTGAGCGTCTGAGAAGCGTATACACATGACAAATCAACATACAAACAGAATTTAGAGCGGTACTGATAGGGGTGTTTCGGTCTTTGGCACCCCGTTGGGGCCGACGGGGTGACCGAAATGTTACCAAACTTTGGTGGTCTGCTTTAAATGGAACGCTTAATGATCTCCCAAAGTTTCATTGTTCTAACCTTCCCGGAAATATTTATTTTTCTCAATTGATTTTTTCCGGGGAAAAATTTTCAACGTTCAAAAACGACAATAATTCAAATATCCATATCTCGGTTAATAATGGGGCGATTTGAAAAATTCCAAGTGTGTTTTACGTACACGCAATACCGCAATGATAATCCGTCCTTGGATTTATGATTTAAGAAGGAATAAAAAGAGTCACTTTGAAACGATCGAAAATATTTACCGGCAAAATAAATAAAAAGTTTAATGAATTTTTAAAATTAGAAGGAGGGGTCGGATCGAGAAATTTTATTTGGATTTTCTGTTGGGCTTAAGAAGGGCTTTCCGGTGGTGCAATCAGATTTGCGATCGGACAAAAAAAATGTTGTGCCCCGCTGGTCAATTTCGCTTCCACGTTCCGTATACAACGTCATATCTCGAAAACTAAAAATCGGATCGAAAAACTTTATTGGGATCTTTGATACGGATTAAATCGACAACTGACATGCCGTCGTCAGATTTTTAATTTTCGAAAAAAAAAAATCGAAAAATTTTTCGAAAAATTCCCGGAAAATAATCGAAAATCGGCCGTTGATCGTAAACGGTACGCCCCACGAAAAATATAGTTCTAACCTTTTCGACGCAAAATTAAATTCCCAATGGCACTCTGTTGAAATTTTTCGCATCCGATTAAAAATGGCCGCTCTAGAATTTTTTATTGAAATCGGGGGTGGTTTTCTTTAAATAACTCTTCAAGGGTTGAAGATATCAAAAATCCGTAAGAGACATAAAATGTAGTAACGGACTCGTTTTACAAAACTTGATGAAAATTCTAGTCGAATCTGTAAAGGGGGCGCGGCCCCGCTAGCCAAAGCACGAAAAAAGCGACTTTTGCAGAGAAATGGTTGTAGCTCGCGAACGGAGAGAAACACAGAATTCTCGCCTAGTAACCTTTGTGCCCCCATGCCTTGGGGATTTTTTGAGCCTTATCCAAACGTTCCACATTGAAAGCGAAAAAAGCCTTAGGGTTTGGCGCAAACCTCTGAATCGCGAAAAATCGATTTTCAAAAAATCACCCTGTAGTTATGGGGCACGATGGAAAAGTACGAATTTCACAGGCCCCTGGAGGAGCCCGAGGCCTGTCGGCTCCAGTTGAAAATTTCGACTTTTTTTTTCTTTTGTGGTGTTGGCAACACTTTTTTTGAAGGGATGATTGGAGAAAGTTGAAATTTTAATAGAAGATGTGTTGAATTTTTTATGATTTTTTGTGAAAATTTCAAATCGCTATCTATAAGGGTTCAAAAGTTATTTGTAAAAATAACGCTCAGAAAGTTACTCATTTAGTATATATTAACTAGTTTTCCTAGGCTAAAGCCTACTATATGTAATAATTTATTATGTAAAAAATAAAAAAATTAAAAAATTAAAAAAAAAAAAAAAAATTCTTCGGTGACGAACGACGGCTCCGCTGCGCTGCGCCGTCGTCCGTGCGAGTAAAGTAATCGGTGACGAACGACGGCTCCGCTGCGCTGCGCCGTCGTCCGTGCGAGTAAAGTAATCGGTGACGAACGACGGCTCCGCTGCGCTGCGCCGTCGTCCGTGCGAGTAAAGTAATCGGTAACGAACGACGGCTCCGCTGCGCTGCGCCGTCGTCCGTGCGAGTAAAGTAATCGGTGACGAACGACGGCTCCGCTGCGCTGCGCCGTCGTCCGTGCGAGTAAAGTAATTAATTATTTTTTATTTTTCTTTTTCCATTTTTCGTTATTAATTTTTCATTTTTTATTTTTTTTTATTTGTATTACCTTTATTTTTCTTTGAGAGCCACTTGCGATCCCTAATAGTTTCGGCTTTTCGACTTGAAAAGTGCAAATAACGTGTAGAGGTAGTTCCAAAATTTAAAAAAAAAATAGTGATGTAAGATAGTTACTCGTACCCTTTACGAATTCTAAACAAATCAGCTCTTCAATTTAAATGGAAAAAAATACGCCCCTGAAAGAAACAGTTAGAAACAATGTGGTCAATCTTTGAAAAATCGTATCCCGTTAAGGGAACAACAACAACAAATCAAAAAATGTTCGACCATAAAAATTGTAGGGTAATGCTTTATCAATATACTGGAGCTTCGACAAACTCTTTAAAGTCAAAACTGAAGGCATAAAGACTCCCGAAAAATAATCTTGAATCGCTCACTTTTAAAGCCGGGCCCCGGGTGCGGCTGATAAGTTCCTAACCGAAACCCGCGACTTTGATGTCATGTCAATGTCAAAAAAATCTAAAAATTGAGTGCAATCATAACCTTGTTCCAGATATGTCTGACGCACAGCTGATAAGTTCCTAACCTAAACCCGCGACTTTAAACACGTCATGTCAATGTCATTAAATCTGAAAATTATGTGCAATCATAACCTTCTTCCAGACATGACACTGAATGTCATGTCTGACGCACAGCTGATAGGTTCCTAACCTAAACCCACGACTTTGGCATATCATGTCAATGTCATTAAATCTGAAAATTGTGTGCAATCATAACCTTGTTCCAGATATGTCAGTGAATGTCATGTCTGGCGATCAGCTGATAGGTTCCTAACTTAAACCCGCGCCTTTGGCATGTCATGTCAATGTCATTAAATCTGAAAATTGTGTACAATCAAAACCCTGTTTGAAATTTGCCAGTGAATGTCATGTCTGACGTGCGTCAGCTGATAGGTTCCTAACCTTAACCTGCGACTTTGGCATGTCATGTCAATGTCATTAAATCTGAAAATTGTGTACAATCATAACCTTATTTCAGATATGTCAGTGAATGTCATGTCTGACGCACAGCTGATACGTTCCTAACCTAAACCCGCAACTTTGACATGTCACACTTTTAAGGCCGGGGCCCCGGAACGGGGGCCCTCTGAGATGAAATACTTGTCACGTGGTGCCCCTTTAGGCGAAAGGTATCTGTGGTGAAAATTTCAGCCGAATCCGTGTCATGCGATTTTCACTCAAATTTCCGATGGGTTTACTCATGAAAAATGAAAAATATGGTGCCTCGACACATAAAAAAATTCATAACTCGCAAACGATTAAGAAAAATGAAAATATGCAAAGAATAAATGTTGTGGAGGGGTCTTTTGTAAAGAGGATGGAGTAGGTATAAATTGTCCAGAATATACAGGGAAGGCTGTGCGAATTTTTTTCTTCTAATTTCTAAATGTTTCTAAAGAAGGCCCTAACGACCACAGGAAAGATCATTGGGACGATCTAATTTGCTCAATCCGTGCCCCGTCATAGCTGTCACATTGCCTGAAAAGGACGTCTCCATCGGCAGTACAGAAGAGGGTAAAAAAAAACAAACTTATTTTTAAATCGTTTTAGGCAGTTGAAAATTAGGGAAAATCGGTATTTCAAAAAGTATGCACTTTATGTAAAAATTTTGTACATATTTTTGATTCAGCTTCAATATTTATTGAAAAATCTGACATTTGAATTAAAATCAATTTTTTCCCTTCCACACCCCTGCTGAAATATGTCGAAAATGTCGAATTAAAAAATTACGGAAGGGTAACGGGTGTTTCAAAAATTTTGAAAAAATTACGAAGTAAAGCCAATTGTACCCCGAACCTACCCTAAAAGTTTCAACTCTTTAATTTGAATAGAAAAAAATACGTCCTTGAAAGAAGATGAAAACAAATTCAGGGGTGGGCCAAATAACGCGCTCTGGAGAAATGTGGGGTGTTTGAAAATTTTTGAAAAAATTACGGATAATGACTCGAACCACCCTCTACCCACCCTTAAAGTTTCAACTCTTAGATTTTTATAGAAACAAATACGTCCTCATAAGAAAAAAAAATCGCACTCGGGGGGTTAAAATGAAGCGTAATGAGGCCCCCAGAGAAAAAATACTTGTCACGTGGTGCCCCTTAAGGCGAAAGGTATCTTTGGTGAAAATTTCAGCCAAATCCGTATCATGCGATTTTCACTCAAATTTCCGATGGTTTACTCAATAAAAATGAAAAATTTGGTGCCTTGACACATAAAAAAATTCATAACTCGCAAACGATTAGAAAAATCGAAAATATTCAAAGAATAAATGTTGTAGAGGGGTCTTTTGTGAAGAGGATTGGATAGTTTTAAATTGTCCAAGGTATACGGGGAAGGCTGTGCGAATTTTTTTCTTCAAATTTTTGAATGTTTCTAAAGAAGGCCCTAACGACCACAGGAAAGATCGTTGGGACTATTAAATTGGCTCAATCCATGCCCCGTCATAGCTGCCACATTGCCTAAAAAGAACATCTCCATCGGCAGTGCAGAAGAGGGTAAAAAAAAAATATATATTTTTAAATCGTTTTAGGCAGTTGAAAATTGGGGAAAATCGGTATTTCAAAAAGTATGCACTTTATGTAAAAATTTTGTATATGTTTTTGATTTAGCTTCAATATTTATTGAAAAATCTGACATTTGAATTGAATTCCATTTTTGCCCTTCCACACCCCTGCAGAAATATGTCGAATATGTCGAATTAAAAAATTACGGAAGGGTAACGGGTGTTTCAAAAATTTTGAAAAAATTACAGAGCAAGGCCCGTTGTACCCTGAACCTACCCTAAAAGTTTCAACTCTTCAATTTAAACAGAAAAAAATACATCCATTAAAGAAGTTGAAAGCAAATTCTGCGGTAGGCCAAATAACGCGCTCTGGAGAGATGGGGGGTGTTTGAAAAATTTTAAAAAAATTACGGATCATGGGTCGACCCACCCCCTATCAACCCTTAAAGTTTCAACTCTTAGATTTCCATAGAAAAAAATACGTCCTCATAAGAAAAAAAAAACGAACTCGGGGGGTGAATATGAAGCGTAAGGGGGCCCCCAGCGATAAATTACTTGTCACGCGGTGCCCCTTCAGAGGAAAGGTATCTTTGGTGAAAATTTCAGCCGAATCCGTGTAATTCGATTTTCACTCAAATTTCCGATGGTTTACTCATGAAAAATGAAAAATATGGTGCCTCGACACATAAAAAAGTTCACAACTCGCGAACGATTAGAAAAATCAAAAAATAATGAAAATAAATGTTGTAGAGGGGTCTTTTGTGGAGAGGATAGAGTGGTTTTAAATTGTCCAGGATGTACCCGGAAGGCCGGGCCGAATTTTTTTGTATAATTTCTTGAGAAGGCCCCAACGGCCACAGGGTGGATCATGGGGACGATGAAATTTGCTCATTCGATGACAATTGATAGACACTACATTGCCCAAAAGCACCACCTCTCTCATCCGTGCAGAAGGGGGTGAAAAAAATTAAAAACGCATTATTTTCAATCGTTTTGCTCAAACCACACGCTTCGAAGAGTGTAATCTGGCGGTAACCCCGGTTTATGGTAACCCCAGTTTCCGAATCTGACATTTGTCAAATGTGACAATGCAGTATCAATGCATTTCATAATTTGCTGTCTGGAGAGCACTCGGACGTTAACAGGAAGAAGCTTATTGTTTTCTCATCAACTTTGGGCCTCTAAAAATTATTTGGTGAGCGTCTGAGAAGCGTATACACATGACAAATCAACATACAAACAGAATTTAGAGCGGTACTGATAGGGGTGTTTCGGTCTTTGGCACCCCGTTGGGGCCGACGGGGTGACCGAAATGTTACCAAACTTTGGTGGTCTGCTTTAAATGGAACGCTTAATGATCTCCCAAAGTTTCATTGTTCTAACCTTCCCGGAAATATTTATTTTTCTCAATTGATTTTTTCCGGGGAAAAATTTTCAACGTTCAAAAACGACAATAATTCAAATATCCATATCTCGGTTAATAATGGGGCGATTTGAAAAATTCCAAGTGTGTTTTACGTACACGCAATACCGCAATGATAATCCGTCCTTGGATTTGTGATTTAAGAAGGAATAAAAAGAGTCATTTTGAAACGATCGAAAATATTTACCGGCAAAATAAATAAAAAGTTTAATGAATTTTTAAAATTAGAAGGAGGGGTCGGATCGAGAAATTTTATTTGGATTTTCTGTTGGGCTTGAGAAGGGCTTTCCGGTGGTGCAATCAGATTTGCGATCGGACAAAAAAAATGTTGTGCCCCGCTGGTCAATTTCGCTTCCCCGTTCCGTATACAACGTCATATCTCGAAAACTAAAAATCGGATCGAAAAACTTTATTGGGATCTTTGATACGGATTAAATCGACGACTGACATGCCGTCGTTAGATTTTTAATTTTCGAAAAAAAAAAATTGAAAAATTTTTCGAAAAATTCCCGGAAAATAATCGAAAATCGGCCGTTGATCGTTAACGGTGCGCCCCACAAAAAATATAGCTCTTGCCTTTTCGACGCAAAATTAAATTCCCAATGGCACTCTGTTGAAATTTTTCGCATCCGATTAAAAATGGCCGCTCTAGAATTTTTTATTAAAATCGGGGGTGGTTTTCTTTAAATAACTCTTCAAGGGTTGAAGATATCAAAAATCCGTAAGAGACATAAAATGTAGCAACGGACTCGATTTACAAAACT
Source organism: Ocypus olens (assembly GCA_910593695.2). Taxonomy (NCBI): domain Eukaryota; kingdom Metazoa; phylum Arthropoda; class Insecta; order Coleoptera; family Staphylinidae; genus Ocypus; species Ocypus olens. The sequence goes on from OU343047.1 coordinate 13,526,049, forward strand.
TGATGAAAATTCTAGTCGAAACTGTAAAGGGGGCGCGGCCCCGCTAGCCAAAGCACGAAAAAAGCGACTTTTGCAGAGAAATGGTTGTAGCTCGCGAACGGAGAGAAACACAGAATTCTCGCCTAGTAACCTTTGTGCCCCCATGCCTTGGGGATTTTTTGAGCCTTATCCGAACGTTCCACATTGTAAGCGAAAAAAGCCTTAGGGTTTGGCGCAAACCTCTGCATCGCGAAAAATCGATTTTCAAAAATTCACCCTGTAGTTATGGGATGAGATGGACAATTGGGAATTTCACGGGGCCCTAGAGGACGTTGTCGACTTTGAGAAAAAAAATAAAAATTGAAAAAAAAAATTTGTTTGTGGTGTTGGCAACACTTTTTTTGAGGGGGCGGTTGGAGAAGATTGAAATTTTAATGGAAGGTGTGTTGAATTTTTTATGATTTTTTGTGAAAATTTCAAATCGCTATCTATAAGGGTTCAAAAGTTATTTGTAAAAATAACGCTCAGAAAGTTACTCATTTAGTATATATTAACTAGTTTTCCTAGGCTAAAGCCTACTATATGTAATAATTTGTTATGTAAAAAAATTAAAAAAAAAAAAAAAAAAAAATCTTCGGTGACGAACGACGGCTCCGCTGCGCTGCGCCGTCGTCCGTGCAAGTAAAGTAACCGGTGACGGACGACGGCTCCGCTGCGCTGCGCCGTCGTCCGTGCGAGTAAAGTAATGGGTGACGAACGACGGCTCCGCTGCGCTGCGCCGTCGTCCGTGCGAGTAAATTAATCGGTGACGAACGACGGCTCCGCTGCGCTGCGCCGTCGTCCGTTCGAGTAAAATAATCGGTGACGAACGACGGCTCCGCTGCGCTGCGCCGTCGTCCGTGCAAGAAAAGTAATCGGTGACGAACGACGGCTCCGCTGCGCTGCGCCGTCGTCCGTGCGAGTAAAGTAATCGGTGACGAACGACGGCTCCGCTGCGCTGCGCCGTCGTCCGTGCGAGTAAAGTAATCGGTGACGAACGACGGCTCCGCTTCGCTGCGCCGTCGTCCGTGCGAGTAAAGTAATCGGTGACGAACGACGGCTCCGCTGCGCTGCGCCGTCGTCCGTGCGAGTAAAGTAATCAGTGACGAACGACGGCTCCGCTTCGCTGCGCCGTCGTCCGTGCGAGTAAAGTAATCGGTGACGAACGAAGGCTCCGCTGCGCTGCGCCGTCGTCCGTGCGAGTAAAGTAATTTTTATTTTTTTTATTTGTATTACCTTTATTTTTCTTTGAGAGCCACTTGCGATCCCTAATAGTTTCGGCTTTTCGACTTGAAAAGTGCAAATAACGTGTAGAGGTAGTTCCAAAATTAAAAAAAAAATAGTGATGTAAGATCGTGACTCGTACCCTTTACGAATTCTAAACAAATCAGCTCTTCAATTTAAATGGAAAAAAATACTGAAAGAAACAGTTAGAAACAATGTGGTCAATCTTTGAAAAATCGTATCCCGTTAAGGGAACAACAACAACAAATCAAAAAATGTTCGACCATAAAAATTGTAGGGTAATGCTTTATCAATTTACTGGAGCTTCGACAAACTCTTTAAAGTCAAAACTGAAGGCATAAAGACTCCCGAAAAATAATCTTGAATCGCTCACTTTTAAAGCCGGGCCCCGGGTGCGGCTGATAAGTTCCTAACCGAAACCCGCGACTTTGATGTCATGTCAATGTCAAAAAAATCTAAAAATTGAGTGCAATCATAACCTTGTTCCAGATATGTCAGTGAGTGTCATGTCTGGCGCACAGCTGATAGGTTCCTAACCTAAATCCGCGCCTTTGGCATATCATGTCAATGTCATTAAATCTGAAAATTATGTGCAATCATAACCTTCTTCCGGACATGACACTGAATGTCATGTCTGACGCACAGCTGATAGGTTCCTAACCTAAACCCGCGACTTTGGTATATCATGTCAATGTCATTAAATCTGAAAATTGCGTGCAATCATAACCTTGTTCCAGATATGTCAGTGAATGTCATGTCTGACGCACAGCTGATAGGTTCCTAACCTAAACCCGCGACTTTGGCATATCATGTCAATGTCATTAAATCTGAAAATTGTGTGCAATCATAACCTTGTTCCAGATATGTCAGTGAATGTCATGTCTGGCGATCAGCTGATAGGTTCCTAACCTAAACCCGCGCCTTTGGCATGTCATGTCAATGTCATTAAATCTGAAAATTGTGTACAATCATAACCCTGTTTGAAATTTGCCAGTGAATGTCATGTCTGACGTGCGTCAGCTGATAGGTTCCTAACCTAAACCTGCGACTTTGGCATGTCATGTCAATGTAATTAAATCTAAAAATTGTGTACAATCATAACCTTATTTCAGATATGTCAGTGAATGTCATGTCTGACGCACAGCTGATACGTTCTTAACCTAAACCCGCAACTTTGACATGTCACACTTTTAAGGCCGGGGCCCCGGAACGGGGGCCCCCTGAGATGAAATACTTGTCGCGTGGTACCCCTTCGGGCGAAAGGCATCTTTGGTGAAAATTTCAGCCGAATCCGTGTCATGCGATTTTCACTCAAATTTCCGATGGGTTTACCCATGAAAAATGAAAAATTTGGTGCCTTGAAACATAAAAAAATTCATAACTCGCAAACGATTAGAAAAAACGAAAATATTCAAAGAATAAATGTTGTAGAGGGGTCTCTTGTGAATAGGATAGGGTAGGTTTAAATTGTCCAGGATATACAGGGAAGACTGTGCGAATTTTTTTCTTCTAATTTTTAAATGTTTCTAAAGAAGGCCCTAACGACCACAGGAAAGATCGTTGGGACTATTAAATTGGCTTAATCCATGCCCCGTCATAGCTGCCACATTGCCTGAAAAGAACATCTCCATCGGCAGTGCAGAAGAAGGTAAAAAAAAATAAAATATATTTTTAAATCGTTTTAGGCAGTTGAAAATTGGGGAAAATCGGTATTTCAAAAAGTATGCACTTTATGAAAAAATTTTGTACATGCTTTTGATTTAGCTTCAATATTTATTGAAAAATCTTACATTTGAATTGAATTCAATTTTTTCCCTTCCACACCCCTGATGAAATATGTCGAAAATGTCGAATTAAAAAATTACGGAAGGGTAACGGGTGTTTCAAAAATTTTGAAAAAATTACGAAGTAAAGCCAATTATACCCCGAACCTACCCTAAAAGTTTCAACTCTTTAATGTAAATAGAAAAAAATACGTCCTTGAAAGAAGATGAAAACAAATTCAGGGGTGGGCCAAATAACGCGCTCTGGAGAAGTGGGGGGTGTTTGAAAAATTTTGAAAAAATTACGGATCATGACTCGAATCACCCTCTACGCACCCTTAAAGTTTCAACTCTTGGATTTTTATAGAAAAAAATACGTCCTCATAAGAAAAAAAAATCGCACTCGGGGGGTTAAAATGAAGCGCAAGGAGGCCCCCAGAGAAAAAATACTTGTCACGTGGTGCCCCTTCAGCCGAAAGGTATCTTTGGTAAAAATTTCAGCCAAATCCGTGTCATGCGATTTTCACTCAAATTTCCGATGGTTTACTCATGAAAAATGAAAAATTTTGTGCATTGAAACATAAAAAAATTCATAACTCGCAAACGATTAAAAAAATCGAAAATATTCAAAGAATAAATATTGTAGAGGGGTCTTTTGTGAAGAGGATGGAGTAGGTTTAAATTGTCCAAAATTTACAGGGAAGGCTGTGCGAATTTTTTTCTTCTAATTTCTAAATGTTTCTAAAGAAGGCCCTAACGACCACAGGAAAGATCGTTGGAACGATCAAATTGGCTCAATCCATGCCCCGTCATAGCTGCCACATTGCCTAAAAAGAACATCTCCATCGGCAGTGCAGAAGAGGGTAAAAAAAAATAAAATATATTTTTAAATCGTTTTAGGCAGTTGAAAATTGGGGAAAACCGGTATTTCAAAAAGTATACACTTTATGCAAAAATTTTGTACATGTTTTTGATTTAGTTTTAATAGTTATTGAAAAATCTGACATTTGAATTCAATTCAACTTTTTCCCTTGCACACCCCTGCTGAAATATTTCGAAAATGTCAAATTAAAAAATTATGGAAGCGTAACGGGTGTTTCAAAAATTTTGAAAAAATTACAGAGCAAGGCCCGTTGTACCCCGAACCTATTTTAAAAGTTTCAACTCTTCAATTTAAACAGAAAAAAATACATCCATTAAAGAAGTTGAAAGCAAATTCTGCGGTAGGCCAAATAACGCGCTCTGGAGAGATGGTGGGTGTTTGAAAAATTTTGAAAAAATTACGGATCATGGCTAGACCCACCCCCTATCAACCCTTAAAGTTTCAACTCTTAGATTTCCATAGAAAAAAATACGTCCTCATAAGAAAAAAAAAACGAACTCGGGGGGTGAATATGAAGCTTAAGGGGGCCCCCAGCGATAAATTACTTGTCACGCGGTGCCCCTTCAGAGGAAAGGTATCTTTGGTGAAAATTTCAGCCGAATCCGTGTAATTCGATTTTCACTCAAATTTCCGATGGTTTACTCATGAAAAATGAAAAATATGGTGCCTCGACACATAAAAAAGTTCACAACTCGCGAACGATTAGAAAAATCAAAAAATAATGAAAATAAATGTTGTAGAGGGGTCTTTTGTGGAGAGGATAGAGTGGTTTTAAATTGTCCAGGATGTACCCGGAAGGCCGGGCCGAATTTTTTTGTATAATTTCTTGAGAAGGCCCCGACGGCCACAGGGTGGATCATGGGGACGATGAAATTTGCTCATTCGATGACAATTGATAGACACTACATTGCCCAAAAGCACCACCTCTCTCATCCGTGCAGAAGGGGGTGAAAAAAAATTAAAAACGCATTATTTTCAATCGTTTTGCTCAAACCACACGCTTCGAAGAGTGTAATCTGGCGGTAACCCCGGTTTATGGTAACCCCAGTTTCCGAATCTGACATTTGTCAAATGTGACAATGCAGTATCAATGCATTTCATAATTTGCTGTCTGGAGAGCACTCGGACGTTAACAGGAAGAAGCTTATTGTTTTCTCATCAACTTTGGGCCTCTAAAAATTATTTGGTGAGCGTCTGAGAAGCGTATACACATGACAAATCAACATACAAACAGAATTTAGAGCGGTACTGATAGGGGTGTTTCGGTCTTTGGCACCCCGTTGGGGCCGACGGGGTGACCGAAATGTTACCAAACTTTGGTGGTCTGCTTTAAATGGAACGCTTAATGATCTCCCAAAGTTTCATTGTTCTAACCTTCCCGGAAATATTTATTTTTCTCAATTGATTTTTTCCGGGGAAAAATTTTCAACGTTCAAAAACGACAATAATTCAAATATCCATATCTCGGTTAATAATGGGGCGATTTGAAAAATTCCAAGTGTGTTTTACGTACACGCAATACCGCAATGATAATCCGTCCTTGGATTTATGATTTAAGAAGGAATAAAAAGAGTCACTTTGAAACGATCGAAAATATTTACCGGCAAAATAAATAAAAAGTTTAATGAATTTTTAAAATTAGAAGGAGGGGTCGGATCGAGAAATTTTATTTGGATTTTCTGTTGGGCTTAAGAAGGGCTTTCCGGTGGTGCAATCAGATTTGCGATCGGACAAAAAAAATGTTGTGCCCCGCTGGTCAATTTCGCTTCCACGTTCCGTATACAACGTCATATCTCGAAAACTAAAAATCGGATCGAAAAACTTTATTGGGATCTTTGATACGGATTAAATCGACAACTGACATGCCGTCGTCAGATTTTTAATTTTCGAAAAAAAAAAATCGAAAAATTTTTCGAAAAATTCCCGGAAAATAATCGAAAATCGGCCGTTGATCGTAAACGGTACGCCCCACGAAAAATATAGTTCTAACCTTTTCGACGCAAAATTAAATTCCCAATGGCACTCTGTTGAAATTTTTCGCATCCGATTAAAAATGGCCGCTCTAGAATTTTTTATTGAAATCGGGGGTGGTTTTCTTTAAATAACTCTTCAAGGGTTGAAGATATCAAAAATCCGTAAGAGACATAAAATGTAGTAACGGACTCGTTTTACAAAACTTGATGAAAATTCTAGTCGAATCTGTAAAGGGGGCGCGGCCCCGCTAGCCAAAGCACGAAAAAAGCGACTTTTGCAGAGAAATGGTTGTAGCTCGCGAACGGAGAGAAACACAGAATTCTCGCCTAGTAACCTTTGTGCCCCCATGCCTTGGGGATTTTTTGAGCCTTATCCAAACGTTCCACATTGAAAGCGAAAAAAGCCTTAGGGTTTGGCGCAAACCTCTGAATCGCGAAAAATCGATTTTCAAAAAATCACCCTGTAGTTATGGGGCACGATGGAAAAGTACGAATTTCACAGGCCCCTGGAGGAGCCCGAGGCCTGTCGGCTCCAGTTGAAAATTTCGACTTTTTTTTTCTTTTGTGGTGTTGGCAACACTTTTTTTGAAGGGATGATTGGAGAAAGTTGAAATTTTAATAGAAGATGTGTTGAATTTTTTATGATTTTTTGTGAAAATTTCAAATCGCTATCTATAAGGGTTCAAAAGTTATTTGTAAAATTAACGCTCAGAAAGTTACTCATTTAGTATATATTAACTAGTTTTCCTAGGCTAAAGCCTACTATATGTAATATTATTATATATGTAAATATAGAAATTAAAAAAAAAAAAAAAAAAAAAAAGATTACTTGGTGACGGACGACGGCTCCGCTGCGCTGCGCCGTCGTCCGTGCAAGAAAAGTAATCGGTGACGAACGACGGCTCCGCTGCGCTGCGCCGTCGTCCGTGCGAGTAAAGTAATCGGTGACGAACGACGGCTCCGCTGCGCTGCGCCGTCGTCCGTGCGAGTAAAGTAATCGGTGACGAACGACGGCTCCGCTTCGCTGCGCCGTCGTCCGTGCGAGTAAAGTAATCGGTGACGAACGACGGCTCCGCTGCGCTGCGCCGTCGTCCGTGCGAGTAAAGTAATCAGTGACGAACGACGGCTCCGCTTCGCTGCGCCGTCGTCCGTGCGAGTAAAGTAATCGGTGACGAACGAAGGCTCCGCTGCGCTGCGCCGTCGTCCGTGCGAGTAAAGTAATTTTTATTTTTTTTATTTGTATTACCTTTATTTTTCTTTGAGAGCCACTTGCGATCCCTAATAGTTTCGGCTTTTCGACTTGAAAAGTGCAAATAACGTGTAGAGGTAGTTCCAAAATTAAAAAAAAAATAGTGATGTAAGATCGTGACTCGTACCCTTTACGAATTCTAAACAAATCAGCTCTTCAATTTAAATGGAAAAAAATACTGAAAGAAACAGTTAGAAACAATGTGGTCAATCTTTGAAAAATCGTATCCCGTTAAGGGAACAACAACAACAAATCAAAAAATGTTCGACCATAAAAATTGTAGGGTAATGCTTTATCAATTTACTGGAGCTTCGACAAACTCTTTAAAGTCAAAACTGAAGGCATAAAGACTCCCGAAAAATAATCTTGAATCGCTCACTTTTAAAGCCGGGCCCCGGGTGCGGCTGATAAGTTCCTAACCGAAACCCGCGACTTTGATGTCATGTCAATGTCAAAAAAATCTAAAAATTGAGTGCAATCATAACCTTGTTCCAGATATGTCAGTGAGTGTCATGTCTGGCGCACAGCTGATAGGTTCCTAACCTAAATCCGCGCCTTTGGCATATCATGTCAATGTCATTAAATCTGAAAATTATGTGCAATCATAACCTTGTTCCAGATATGTCAGTGAATGTCATGTCAGGCGCACAGCTGATAGGTTCCTAACCTAAATCCGCGCCTTTGGCATATCATGTCAATGTCATTAAATCTGAAAATTATGTGCAATCATAACCTTCTTCCGGACATGACACTGAATGTCATGTCTGACGCACAGCTGATAGGTTCCTAACCTAAACCCGCGACTTTGGTATATCATGTCAATGTCATTAAATCTGAAAATTGTGTGCAATCATAACCTTGTTCCAGATATGTCAGTGAATGTCATGTCAGGCGCACAGCTGATAGGTTCCTAACCTAAATCCGCGCCTTTGGCATATCATGTCAATGTCATTAAATCTGAAAATTATGTGCAATCATAACCTTCTTCCGGACATGACACTGAATGTCATGTCTGACGCACAGCTGATAGGTTCCTAACCTAAACCCGCGACTTTGGTATATCATGTCAATGTCATTAAATCTGAAAATTGCGTGCAATCATAACCTTGTTCCAGATATGTCAGTGAATGTCATGTCTGACGCACAGCTGATAGGTTCCTAACCTAAACCCGCGACTTTGGCATATCATGTCAATGTCATTAAATCTGAAAATGGTGTGCAATCATAACCTTGTTCCAGATATGTCAGTGAGTGTCATGTCTGGCGATCAGCTGATAGGTTCCTAACCTAAACCCGCGCCTTTGGCATGTCATGTCAATGTCATTAAATCTGAAAATTGTGTACAATCATAACCCTGTTTGAAATTTGCCAGTGAATGTCATGTCTGACGTGCGTCAGCTGATAGGTTCCTAACCTAAACCTGTGACTTTGGCATGTCATGCCAATGTAATTAAATCTGAAAATTGTGTACAATCATAACCTTATTTCAGATATGTCAGTGAATGTCATGTCTGACGCACAGCTGATACGTTCCTAACCTAAACCCGCAACTTTGACATGTCACACTTTTAAGGCCGGGGCCCCGGAACGGGGGCCCCCTGAGATGAAATACTTGTCGCGTGGTACCCCTTCGGGCGAAAGGCATCTTTGGTGAAAATTTCAGCCGAATCCGTGTCATGCGATTTTCACTCAAATTTCCGATGGGTTTACCCATGAAAAATGAAAAATTTGGTGCCTTGAAACATAAAAAAATTCATAACTCGCAAACGATTAGAAAAAACGAAAATATTCAAAGAATAAATGTTGTAGAGGGGTCTCTTGTGAAGAGGATAGGGTAGGTTTAAATTGTCCAGGATATACAGGGAAGACTGTGCGAATTTTTTTCTTCTAATTTTTAAATGTTTCTAAAGAAGGCCCTAACGACCACAGGAAAGATCGTTGGGACTATTAAATTGGCTTAATCCATGCCCCGTCATAGCTGCCACATTGCCTGAAAAGAACATCTCCATCGGCAGTGCAGAAGAAGGTAAAAAAAAATAAAATATATTTTTAAATCGTTTTAGGCAGTTGAAAATTGGGGAAAATCGGTATTTCAAAAAGTATGCACTTTATGTAAAAATTTTGTACATGCTTTTGATTTAGCTTCAATATTTATTGAAAAATCTTACATTTGAATTGAATTCAATTTTTTCCCTTCCACACCCCTGATGAAATATGTCGAAAATGTCGAATTAAAAAATTACGGAAGGGTAACGGGTGTTTCAAAAATTTTGAAAAAATTACGAAGTAAAGCCAATTGTACCCCGAACCTACCCTAAAAGTTTCAACTCTTTAATTTAAATAGAAAAAAATACGTCCTTGAAAGAAGATGAAAACAAATTCAGGGGTGGGCCAAATAACGCGCTCTGGAGAAGTGGGGGGTGTTTGAAAAATTTTGAAAAAATTACGGATCATGACTCGAATCACCCTCTACGCACCCTTAAAGTTTCAACTCTTGGATTTTTATAGAAAAAAATACGTCCTCATAAGAAAAAAAAATCGCACTCGGGGGGTTAAAATGAAGCGCAAGGAGGCCCCCAGAGAAAAAATACTTGTCACGTGGTGCCCCTTCAGCCGAAAGGTATCTTTGGTAAAAATTTCAGCCAAATCCGTGTCATGCGATTTTCACTCAAATTTCCGATGGTTTTTTACTCATGAAAAATGAAAAATTTTGTGCATTGAAACATAAAAAAATTCATAACTCGCAAACGATTAGAAAAATCGAAAATATTCAAAGAATAAATATTGTAGAGGGGTCTTTTGTGAAGAGGATGGATTAGGTTTAAATTGTCCAAAATTTACAGGGAAGGCTGTGCGAATTTTTTTCTTCTAATTTCTAAATGTTTCTAAAGAAGGCCCTAACGACCACAGGAAAGATCGTTGGAACGATCAAATTGGCTCAATCCATGCCCCGTCATAGCTGCCACATTGCCTAAAAAGAACATATCCATCGGCAGTGCAGAAGAGGGTAAAAAAAAATAAAATATATTTTTAAATCGTTTTAGGCAGTTGAAAATTGGGGAAAACCGGTATTTCAAAAAGTATACACTTTATGCAAAAATTTTGTACATGTTTTTGATTTAGTTTCAATAGTTATTGAAAAATCTGACATTTGAATTCAATTCAACTTTTTCCCTTCCACACCCCTGCTAAAATATTTCGAAAATGTCAAATTAAAAAATTATGGAAGCGTAACGGGTGTTTCAAAAATTTTGAAAAAATTACAGAGCAAGGCCCGTTGTACCCCGAACCCACCCTAAAAGTTTCAACTCTTCAATTTAAACAGAAAAAAATACATCCATTAAAGAAGGTGAAAGCAAATTCTGCGGTAGGCCAAATAACGCGCTCTGGAGAGATGGGGGGTGTTTGAAAAATTTTGAAAAAATTACGGATCATGGCTAGACCCACCCCCTATCAACCCTTAAAGTTTCAACTCTTAGATTTCCATAGAAAAAAATACGTCCTCATAAGAAAAAAAAAACGAACTCGGGGGGTGAATATGAAGCGTAAGGGGGCCCCCAGCGATAAATTACTTGTCACGCGGTGCCCCTTCAGAGGAAAGGTATCTTTGGTGAAAATTTCAGCCGAATCCGTGTAATTCGATTTTCACTCAAATTTCCGATGGTTTACTCATGAAAAATGAAAAATATGGTGCCTCGACACATAAAAAAGTTCACAACTCGCGAACGATTAGAAAAATCAAAAAATAATGAAAATAAATGTTGTAGAGGGGTCTTTTGTGGAGAGGATAGAGTGGTTTTAAATTGTCCAGGATGTACCCGGAAGGCCGGGCCGAATTTTTTTGTATAATTTCTTGAGAAGGCCCCGACGGCCACAGGGTGGATCATGGGGACGATGAAATTTGCTCATTCGATGACAATTGATAGACACTACATTGCCCAAAAGCACCACCTCTCTCATCCGTGCAGAAGGGGGTGAAAAAAAATTAAAAACGCATTATTTTCAATCGTTTTGCTCAAACCACACGCTTCGAAGAGTGTAATCTGGCGGTAACCCCGGTTTATGGTAACCCCAGTTTCCGAATCTGACATTTGTCAAATGTGACAATGCAGTATCAATGCATTTCATAATTTGCTGTCTGGAGAGCACTCGGACGTTAACAGGAAGAAGCTTATTGTTTTCTCATCAACTTTGGGCCTCTAAAAATTATTTGGTGAGCGTCTGAGAAGCGTATACACATGACAAATCAACATACAAACAGAATTTAGAGCGGTACTGATAGGGGTGTTTCGGTCTTTGGCACCCCGTTGGGGCCGACGGGGTGACCGAAATGTTACCAAACTTTGGTGGTCTGCTTTAAATGGAACGCTTAATGATCTCCCAAAGTTTCATTGTTCTAACCTTCCCGGAAATATTTATTTTTCTCAATTGATTTTTTCCGGGGAAAAATTTTCAACGTTCAAAAACGACAATAATTCAAATATCCATATCTCGGTTAATAATGGGGCGATTTGAAAAATTCCAAGTGTGTTTTACGTACACGCAATACCGCAATGATAATCCGTCCTTGGATTTATGATTTAAGAAGGAATAAAAAGAGTCACTTTGAAACGATCGAAAATATTTACCGGCAAAATAAATAAAAAGTTTAATGAATTTTTAAAATTAGAAGGAGGGGTCGGATCGAGAAATTTTATTTGGATTTTCTGTTGGGCTTAAGAAGGGCTTTCCGGTGGTGCAATCAGATTTGCGATCGGACAAAAAAAATGTTGTGCCCCGCTGGTCAATTTCGCTTCCACGTTCCGTATACAACGTCATATCTCGAAAACTAAAAATCGGATCGAAAAACTTTATTGGGATCTTTGATACGGATTAAATCGACAACTGACATGCCGTCGTCAGATTTTTAATTTTCGAAAAAAAAAAATCGAAAAATTTTTCGAAAAATTCCCGGAAAATAATCGAAAATCGGCCGTTGATCGTAAACGGTACGCCCCACGAAAAATATAGTTCTAACCTTTTCGACGCAAAATTAAATTCCCAATGGCACTCTGTTGAAATTTTTCGCATCCGATTAAAAATGGCCGCTCTAGAATTTTTTATTGAAATCGGGGGTGGTTTTCTTTAAATAACTCTTCAAGGGTTGAAGATATCAAAAATCCGTAAGAGACATAAAATGTAGTAACGGACTCGTTTTACAAAACTTGATGAAAATTCTAGTCGAATCTGTAAAGGGGGCGCGGCCCCGCTAGCCAAAGCACGAAAAAAGCGACTTTTGCAGAGAAATGGTTGTAGCTCGCGAACGGAGAGAAACACAGAATTCTCGCCTAGTAACCTTTGTGCCCCCATGCCTTGGGGATTTTTTGAGCCTTATCCAAACGTTCCACATTGAAAGCGAAAAAAGCCTTAGGGTTTGGCGCAAACCTCTGAATCGCGAAAAATCGATTTTCAAAAAATCACCCTGTAGTTATGGGGCACGATGGAAAAGTACGAATTTCACAGGCCCCTGAAGGAGCCCGAGGCCTGTCGGTTCCAGTTGAAAATTTCGACTTTTTTTTTCTTTTGTGGTGTTGGCAACACTTTTTTTGAAGGGATGATTGGAGAAAGTTGAAATTTTAATAGAAGATGTGTTGAATTTTTTATGATTTTTTGTGAAAATTTCAAATCGCTATCTATAAGGGTTCAAAAGTTATTTGTAAAATTAACGCTCAGAAAGTTACTCATTTAGTATATATTAACTAGTTTTCCTAGGCTAAAGCCTACTATATGTAATATTATTATATATGTAAATATAGAAATTAAAAAAAAAAAAAAAAAAAAAAAGATTACTTGGTGACGGACGACGGCTCCGCTGCGCTGCGCCGTCGTCCGTGCAAGAAAAGTAATCGGTGACGAACGACGGCTCCGCTGCGCTGCGCCGTCGTCCGTGCGAGTAAAGTAATCGGTGACGAACGACGGCTCCGCTGCGCTGCGCCGTCGTCCGTGCGAGTAAAGTAATCGGTGACGAACGACGGCTCCGCTTCGCTGCGCCGTCGTCCGTGCGAGTAAAGTAATCGGTGACGAACGACGGCTCCGCTGCGCTGCGCCGTCGTCCGTGCGAGTAAAGTAATCAGTGACGAACGACGGCTCCGCTTCGCTGCGCCGTCGTCCGTGCGAGTAAAGTAATCGGTGACGAACGAAGGCTCCGCTGCGCTGCGCCGTCGTCCGTGCGAGTAAAGTAATTTTTATTTTTTTTATTTGTATTACCTTTATTTTTCTTTGAGAGCCACTTGCGATCCCTAATAGTTTCGGCTTTTCGACTTGAAAAGTGCAAATAACGTGTAGAGGTAGTTCCAAAATTAAAAAAAAAATAGTGATGTAAGATCGTGACTCGTACCCTTTACGAATTCTAAACAAATCAGCTCTTCAATTTAAATGGAAAAAAATACTGAAAGAAACAGTTAGAAACAATGTGGTCAATCTTTGAAAAATCGTATCCCGTTAAGGGAACAACAACAACAAATCAAAAAATGTTCGACCATAAAAATTGTAGGGTAATGCTTTATCAATTTACTGGAGCTTCGACAAACTCTTTAAAGTCAAAACTGAAGGCATAAAGACTCCCGAAAAATAATCTTGAATCGCTCACTTTTAAAGCCGGGCCCCGGGTGCGGCTGATAAGTTCCTAACCGAAACCCGCGACTTTGATGTCATGTCAATGTCAAAAAAATCTAAAAATTGAGTGCAATCATAACCTTGTTCCAGATATGTCAGTGAGTGTCATGTCTGGCGCACAGCTGATAGGTTCCTAACCTAAATCCGCGCCTTTGGCATATCATGTCAATGTCATTAAATCTGAAAATTATGTGCAATCATAACCTTCTTCCGGACATGACACTGAATGTCATGTCTGACGCACAGCTGATAGGTTCCTAACCTAAACCCGCGACTTTGGTATATCATGTCAATGTCATTAAATCTGAAAATTGCGTGCAATCATAACCTTGTTCCAGATATGTCAGTGAATGTCATGTCTGACGCACAGCTGATAGGTTCCTAACCTAAACCCGCGACTTTGGCATATCATGTCAATGTCATTAAATCTGAAAATTGTGTGCAATCATAACCTTGTTCCAGATATGTCAGTGAATGTCATGTCTGGCGATCAGCTGATAGGTTCCTAACCTAAACCCGCGCCTTTGGCATGTCATGTCAATGTCATTAAATCTGAAAATTGTGTACAATCATAACCCTGTTTGAAATTTGCCAGTGAATGTCATGTCTGACGTGCGTCAGCTGATAGGTTCCTAACCTAAACCTGCGACTTTGGCATGTCATGTCAATGTAATTAAATCTAAAAATTGTGTACAATCATAACCTTATTTCAGATATGTCAGTGAATGTCATGTCTGACGCACAGCTGATACGTTCTTAACCTAAACCCGCAACTTTGACATGTCACACTTTTAAGGCCGGGGCCCCGGAACGGGGGCCCCCTGAGATGAAATACTTGTCGCGTGGTACCCCTTCGGGCGAAAGGCATCTTTGGTGAAAATTTCAGCCGAATCCGTGTCATGCGATTTTCACTCAAATTTCCGATGGGTTTACCCATGAAAAATGAAAAATTTGGTGCCTTGAAACATAAAAAAATTCATAACTCGCAAACGATTAGAAAAAACGAAAATATTCAAAGAATAAATGTTGTAGAGGGGTCTCTTGTGAATAGGATAGGGTAGGTTTAAATTGTCCAGGATATACAGGGAAGACTGTGCGAATTTTTTTCTTCTAATTTTTAAATGTTTCTAAAGAAGGCCCTAACGACCACAGGAAAGATCGTTGGGACTATTAAATTGGCTTAATCCATGCCCCGTCATAGCTGCCACATTGCCTGAAAAGAACATCTCCATCGGCAGTGCAGAAGAAGGTAAAAAAAAATAAAATATATTTTTAAATCGTTTTAGGCAGTTGAAAATTGGGGAAAATCGGTATTTCAAAAAGTATGCACTTTATGTAAAAATTTTGTACATGCTTTTGATTTAGCTTCAATATTTATTGAAAAATCTTACATTTGAATTGAATTCAATTTTTTCCCTTCCACACCCCTGATGAAATATGTCGAAAATGTCGAATTAAAAAATTACGGAAGGGTAACGGGTGTTTCAAAAATTTTGAAAAAATTACGAAGTAAAGCCAATTATACCCCGAACCTACCCTAAAAGTTTCAACTCTTTAATGTAAATAGAAAAAAATACGTCCTTGAAAGAAGATGAAAACAAATTCAGGGGTGGGCCAAATAACGCGCTCTGGAGAAGTGGGGGGTGTTTGAAAAATTTTGAAAAAATTACGGATCATGACTCGAATCACCCTCTACGCACCCTTAAAGTTTCAACTCTTGGATTTTTATAGAAAAAAATACGTCCTCATAAGAAAAAAAAATCGCACTCGGGGGGTTAAAATGAAGCGCAAGGAGGCCCCCAGAGAAAAAATACTTGTCACGTGGTGCCCCTTCAGCCGAAAGGTATCTTTGGTAAAAATTTCAGCCAAATCCGTGTCATGCGATTTTCACTCAAATTTCCGATGGTTTACTCATGAAAAATGAAAAATTTTGTGCATTGAAACATAAAAAAATTCATAACTCGCAAACGATTAAAAAAATCGAAAATATTCAAAGAATAAATATTGTAGAGGGGTCTTTTGTGAAGAGGATGGAGTAGGTTTAAATTGTCCAAAATTTACAGGGAAGGCTGTGCGAATTTTTTTCTTCTAATTTCTAAATGTTTCTAAAGAAGGCCCTAACGACCACAGGAAAGATCGTTGGAACGATCAAATTGGCTCAATCCATGCCCCGTCATAGCTGCCACATTGCCTAAAAAGAACATCTCCATCGGCAGTGCAGAAGAGGGTAAAAAAAAATAAAATATATTTTTAAATCGTTTTAGGCAGTTGAAAATTGGGGAAAACCGGTATTTCAAAAAGTATACACTTTATGCAAAAATTTTGTACATGTTTTTGATTTAGTTTTAATAGTTATTGAAAAATCTGACATTTGAATTCAATTCAACTTTTTCCCTTGCACACCCCTGCTGAAATATTTCGAAAATGTCAAATTAAAAAATTATGGAAGCGTAACGGGTGTTTCAAAAATTTTGAAAAAATTACAGAGCAAGGCCCGTTGTACCCCGAACCTATTTTAAAAGTTTCAACTCTTCAATTTAAACAGAAAAAAATACATCCATTAAAGAAGTTGAAAGCAAATTCTGCGGTAGGCCAAATAACGCGCTCTGGAGAGATGGTGGGTGTTTGAAAAATTTTGAAAAAATTACGGATCATGGCTAGACCCACCCCCTATCAACCCTTAAAGTTTCAACTCTTAGATTTCCATAGAAAAAAATACGTCCTCATAAGAAAAAAAAAACGAACTCGGGGGGTGAATATGAAGCGTAAGGGGGCCCCCAGCGATAAATTACTTGTCACGCGGTGCCCCTTCAGAGGAAAGGTATCTTTGGTGAAAATTTCAGCCGAATCCGTGTAATTCGATTTTCACTCAAATTTCCGATGGTTTACTCATGAAAAATGAAAAATATGGTGCCTCGACACATAAAAAAGTTCACAACTCGCGAACGATTAGAAAAATCAAAAAATAATGAAAATAAATGTTGTAGAGGGGTCTTTTGTGGAGAGGATAGAGTGGTTTTAAATTGTCCAGGATGTACCCGGAAGGCCGGGCCGAATTTTTTTGTATAATTTCTTGAGAAGGCCCCGACGGCCACAGGGTGGATCATGGGGACGATGAAATTTGCTCATTCGATGACAATTGATAGACACTACATTGCCCAAAAGCACCACCTCTCTCATCCGTGCAGAAGGGGGTGAAAAAAATTAAAAACGCATTATTTTCAATCGTTTTGCTCAAACCACACGCTTCGAAGAGTGTAATCTGGCGGTAACCCCGGTTTATGGTAACCCCAGTTTCCGAATCTGACATTTGTCAAATGTGACAATGCAGTATCAATGCATTTCATAATTTGCTGTCTGGAGAGCACTCGGACGTTAACAGGAAGAAGCTTATTGTTTTCTCATCAACTTTGGGCCTCTAAAAATTATTTGGTGAGCGTCTGAGAAGCGTATACACATGACAAATCAACATACAAACAGAATTTAGAGCGGTACTGATAGGGGTGTTTCGGTCTTTGGCACCCCGTTGGGGCCGACGGGGTGACCGAAATGTTACCAAACTTTGGTGGTCTGCTTTAAATGGAACGCTTAATGATCTCCCAAAGTTTCATTGTTCTAACCTTCCCGGAAATATTTATTTTTCTCAATTGATTTTTTCCGGGGAAAAATTTTCAACGTTCAAAAACGACAATAATTCAAATATCCATATCTCGGTTAATAATGGGGCGATTTGAAAAATTCCAAGTGTGTTTTACGTACACGCAATACCGCAATGATAATCCGTCCTTGGATTTATGATTTAAGAAGGAATAAAAAGAGTCACTTTGAAACGATCGAAAATATTTACCGGCAAAATAAATAAAAAGTTTAATGAATTTTTAAAATTAGAAGGAGGGGTCGGATCGAGAAATTTTATTTGGATTTTCTGTTGGGCTTAAGAAGGGCTTTCCGGTGGTGCAATCAGATTTGCGATCGGACAAAAAAAATGTTGTGCCCCGCTGGTCAATTTCGCTTCCACGTTCCGTATACAACGTCATATCTCGAAAACTAAAAATCGGATCGAAAAACTTTATTGGGATCTTTGATACGGATTAAATCGACAACTGACATGCCGTCGTCAGATTTTTAATTTTCGAAAAAAAAAAATCGAAAAATTTTTCGAAAAATTCCCGGAAAATAATCGAAAATCGGCCGTTGATCGTAAACGGTACGCCCCACGAAAAATATAGTTCTAACCTTTTCGACGCAAAATTAAATTCCCAATGGCACTCTGTTGAAATTTTTCGCATCCGATTAAAAATGGCCGCTCTAGAATTTTTTATTGAAATCGGGGGTGGTTTTCTTTAAATAACTCTTCAAGGGTTGAAGATATCAAAAATCCGTAAGAGACATAAAATGTAGTAACGGACTCGTTTTACAAAACTTGATGAAAATTCTAGTCGAATCTGTAAAGGGAGCGCGGCCCCGCTAGCCAAAGCACGAAAAAAGCGACTTTTGCAGAGAAATGGTTGTAGCTCGCGAACGGAGAGAAACACAGAATTCTCGCCTAGTAACCTTTGTGCCCCCATGCCTTGGGGATTTTTTGAGCCTTATCCAAACGTTCCACATTGAAAGCGAAAAAAGCCTTAGGGTTTGGCGCAAACCTCTGAATCGCGAAAAATCGATTTTCAAAAAATCACCCTGTAGTTATGGGGCACGATGGAAAAGTACGAATTTCACAGGCCCCTGGAGGAGCCCGAGGCCTGTCGGCTCCAGTTGAAAATTTCGACTTTTTTTTTCTTTTGTGGTGTTGGCAACACTTTTTTTGAAGGGATGATTGGAGAAAGTTGAAATTTTAATAGAAGATGTGTTGAATTTTTTATGATTTTTTGTGAAAATTTCAAATCGCTATCTATAAGGGTTCAAAAGTTATTTGTAAAAATAACGCTCAGAAAGTTACTCATTTAGTATATATTAACTAGTTTTCCTAGGCTAAAGCCTACTATATGTAATAATTTTTTATGTAAAAAATTAAAAAAAAAAAAAAAAATACTGGGTGACGAACGACGGCTCCGCTGCGCTGCGCCGTCGTCCGTGCGAGTAAAGTAATCGGTGACGAACGACGGCTCCGCTGCGCTGCGCCGTCGTCCGTGCGAGTAAAGTAATCGGTGACGAACGACGGCTCCGCTGCGCTGCGCCGTCGTCCGTGCGAGTAAAGTAACCGGTGACGAACGACGGCTCCGCTGCGCTGCGCCGTCGTCCGTGCGATTAAAGTAATCGGTGACGAACGACGGCTCCGCTGCGCTGCGCCGTCGTCCGTGCGAGTAAAGTAATTAATTATTTTTTATTTTTCATTTTCCATTTTTCATTTTCCATTTTTCGTTATTAATTTTTCATTTTTTATTTTTTTTTATTTGTATTACCTTTATTTTTCTTTGAGAGCCACTTGCGATCCCTAATAGTTTCGGCTTTTCGACTTGAAAAGTGCAAATAACGTGTAGAGGTAGTTCCAAAATTTAAAAAAAAAATAGTGATGTAAGATAGTTACTCGTACCCTTTACGAATTCTAAACAAATCAGCTCTTCAATTTAAATGGAAAAAAAATACGCCCCTGAAAGAAACAGTTAGAAACAATGTGGTCAATCTTTGAAAAATCGTATCCCGTTAAGGGAACAACAACAACAAATCAAAAAATGTTCGACCATAAAAATTGTAGGGTAATGCTTTATCAATATACTGGAGCTTCGACAAACTCTTTAAAGTCAAAACTGAAGGCATAAAGACTCCCGAAAAATAATCTTGAATCGCTCACTTTTAAAGCCGGGCCCCGGGTGCGGCTGATAAGTTCCTAACCGAAACCCGCGACTTTGATGTCATGTCAATGTCAAAAAAATCTAAAAATTGAGTGCAATCATAACCTTGTTCCAGATATGTCTGACGCACAGCTGATAAGTTCCTAACCTAAACCCGCGACTTTAAACACGTCATGTCAATGTCATTAAATCTGAAAATTATGTGCAATCATAACCTTCTTCCAGACATGACACTGAATGTCATGTCTGACGCACAGCTGATAGGTTCCTAACCTAAACCCGCGACTTTGGTATATCATGTCAATGTCATTAAATCTGAAAATTGTGTGCAATCATAACCTTGTTCCAGATATGTCAGTGAATGTCATGTCAGGCGCACAGCTGATAGGTTCCTAACCTAAATCCGCGCCTTTGGCATATCATGTCAATGTCATTAAATCTGAAAATTATGTGCAATCATAACCTTCTTCCGGACATGACACTGAATGTCATGTCTGACGCACAGCTGATAGGTTCCTAACCTAAACCCGCGACTTTGGTATATCATGTCAATGTCATTAAATCTGAAAATTGCGTGCAATCATAACCTTGTTCCAGATATGTCAGTGAATGTCATGTCTGACGCACAGCTGATAGGTTCCTAACCTAAACCCGCGACTTTGGCATATCATGTCAATGTCATTAAATCTGAAAATGGTGTGCAATCATAACCTTGTTCCAGATATGTCAGTGAGTGTCATGTCTGGCGATCAGCTGATAGGTTCCTAACCTAAACCCGCGCCTTTGGCATGTCATGTCAATGTCATTAAATCTGAAAATTGTGTACAATCATAACCCTGTTTGAAATTTGCCAGTGAATGTCATGTCTGACGTGCGTCAGCTGATAGGTTCCTAACCTAAACCTGTGACTTTGGCATGTCATGCCAATGTAATTAAATCTGAAAATTGTGTACAATCATAACCTTATTTCAGATATGTCAGTGAATGTCATGTCTGACGCACAGCTGATACGTTCCTAACCTAAACCCGCAACTTTGACATGTCACACTTTTAAGGCCGGGGCCCCGGAACGGGGGCCCCCTGAGATGAAATACTTGTCGCGTGGTACCCCTTCGGGCGAAAGGCATCTTTGGTGAAAATTTCAGCCGAATCCGTGTCATGCGATTTTCACTCAAATTTCCGATGGGTTTACCCATGAAAAATGAAAAATTTGGTGCCTTGAAACATAAAAAAATTCATAACTCGCAAACGATTAGAAAAAACGAAAATATTCAAAGAATAAATGTTGTAGAGGGGTCTCTTGTGAAGAGGATAGGGTAGGTTTAAATTGTCCAGGATATACAGGGAAGACTGTGCGAATTTTTTTCTTCTAATTTTTAAATGTTTCTAAAGAAGGCCCTAACGACCACAGGAAAGATCGTTGGGACTATTAAATTGGCTTAATCCATGCCCCGTCATAGCTGCCACATTGCCTGAAAAGAACATCTCCATCGGCAGTGCAGAAGAAGGTAAAAAAAAATAAAATATATTTTTAAATCGTTTTAGGCAGTTGAAAATTGGGGAAAATCGGTATTTCAAAAAGTATGCACTTTATGTAAAAATTTTGTACATGCTTTTGATTTAGCTTCAATATTTATTGAAAAATCTTACATTTGAATTGAATTCAATTTTTTCCCTTCCACACCCCTGATGAAATATGTCGAAAATGTCGAATTAAAAAATTACGGAAGGGTAACGGGTGTTTCAAAAATTTTGAAAAAATTACGAAGTAAAGCCAATTGTACCCCGAACCTACCCTAAAAGTTTCAACTCTTTAATTTAAATAGAAAAAAATACGTCCTTGAAAGAAGATGAAAACAAATTCAGGGGTGGGCCAAATAACGCGCTCTGGAGAAGTGGGGGGTGTTTGAAAAATTTTGAAAAAATTACGGATCATGACTCGAATCACCCTCTACGCACCCTTAAAGTTTCAACTCTTGGATTTTTATAGAAAAAAATACGTCCTCATAAGAAAAAAAAATCGCACTCGGGGGGTTAAAATGAAGCGCAAGGAGGCCCCCAGAGAAAAAATACTTGTCACGTGGTGCCCCTTTAGCCGAAAGGTATCTTTAGTGAAAATTTCAGCCAAATCCGTGTCATGCGATTTTCACTCAAATTTCCGATGGTTTACTCATGAAAAATGAAAAATTTTGTGCATTGAAACATAAAAAAATTCATAACTCGCAAACGATTATAAAAATCGGAAATATTAAAAGAATAAATGTTGTAAAGGGGCCTTTTGTGAAGAGGATGGAGTAGGTTTAAATTGTCCAGAATATACAGGGAAGGCTGTGCGATTTTTTTTATTTTAATTTCTAAATGTCTCTAAAAAAGGCCCTAACGACCACAGGAAAGATCATTGGAACGATCAAATTGGCTCAATCCATGCCCCGTCATAGCTGCCACATTGTCTCAAAAGAACATCTCCATCGGCAGTGCAGAAGAGGGTAAAAAAAAATAAAATATATTTTTAAATCGTTTTTGGCAGTTGAAAATTGGGGAAAATCGGTATTTCAAAAAGTATGCACTTTATGTAAAAATTTTGTATATGTTTTTGATTTAGCTTCAATATTTATTGAAAAATCTGACATTTGAATTGAATTCAATTTTTTCCCTTACACACCTCTGCTGAAATATGTCGAAAATGTCGAATTAAAAAATTACGGAAGGGTAACGGGTGTTTCAAAATTTTTTAAAAAATTACGGAGTAAGGTCAATTATACCCCGAACCAACCCTAAAAGTTTAAACTCTTCAATTTGAATAGAAAAAAATACGTCCTTGAAAGAAGATGAAAACAAATTCAGGGGTGGGCCAAATAGCGCGCTCTGGAGAGGTGGGGGGTGTCTGAAAAATTTTGAAAAAAATACGGATCATGACTCGAACCACCCCCTACCTACCCTTAAAGTTTCAACTCTTAGATTTCCATAGAAAAAAATACGTCGTCATAAGAAAAAAAAAATCGCACTCGGGGGGTTAAAATGAAGCGTAAGGAGGCCCCCAGAGAAAAAATACTTGTCACGTGGTGCCCCTTAAGGCGAAAGGTATCTTTGGTGAAAATTTCAGCCAAATCCGTGTCATGCGATTTTCACTCAAATTTCCGATGGTTTACTCATAAAAAATGAAAAATTTTGTACCTTGAAACATAAAAAAATTCATAACTCGCAAACGATTGAAAAAATAGAAAATATTCAAAGAATAAATGTTGTAGAAGGGTCTCTTGTAAAGAGGATGGAGTAGGTTTAAATTGTCCAGGATATACAGGGAAGGCTGTGCGAATTTTTTTCTTCTAATTTTTAAATTTTTCTAAAGAAGGCCCTAACGACCACAGGAAAGATCGTTGGGACTATTTAATTAGCTCAATCCATGCCCCGTCATAGCTGACACATTGCCTGAAAAGAACATCTCCATCGGCAGTGCAGAAGAGGGTAAAAAAAAATAAAATATATTTTTAAATCGTTTTAGGCAGTTGAAAATTGGGGAAAATCGGTATTTCAAAAAGTATGCACTTTATGTAAAAATTTTGTATATGTTTTTGATTTAGCTTCAATATTTATTGGAAAATCTGACATTTGAGTTGAATTCAATTTTTTCTCTTCGACACCCCTGCTGAGTGTTTTCGAAAATGTCGAATTAAAAAATTACGGAAGGGTAACGGGTGTTTCAAAAATTTTGAAAAAATTATGGAGCAAGGCCAGTTATACCCCGAACCTACCCTAAAAGTTTCAACTCTCCAATTTAAACAGAAAAAAATACATCCATGAAATAAGTTGAAAGCAAATTCTGCGGAAGGAAGGCCAAATAACGCGCTCTGGAGAGATGGGGGGTGCTTGAAAAATTTTGAAAAAATTACGGATCATGGCTCGAACTACCCTCTACCCACCATTAAAGTTTCAACTCTTAGATTTCCATAGAAAAAAATACGTACTCATAAGAAAAAAAAAACGAACTCGGGGGTGAATATGAAGCGTAAGGGGGCCCCCGGCGATAAATTACTTGTCACGCGGTGCCCCTTCAGAGGAAAGGTATCTTTGGTGAAAATTTCAGCCGAATCCGTGTCTTGCGATTTTCACTCAAATTTCCGATGGTTTACTCATGAAAAATGAAAAATATGGTGCCTCGACACATAAAAAAGTTCACAACTCGCGAACGATTGGAAAAATCAAAAAATAATGAAAATAAATGTTGTAGAGGGGTCTTTTGTGGAGAGGATGGAGTGGTTTTAAATTGTCCAGGATGTACCCGGAAGGCCGGGCCGAATTTTTTTGTATAATTTCTTGAGAAGGCCCCGACGGCCACGGGGTGGATCATGAGGACAATGAAATTTGCTCATTCGATGACAATTGATAGACACTACATTGCCCAAAAGCACCACCTCTCTCATCCGTGCAGAAGGGGGTGAAAAAAATTAAAAACGCATTATTTTCAATCGTTTTGCTCAAACCACACGCTTCTAGGAGTGTAATCTGGCGGTAACCCCGGTTTATGGTAACCCCAGTTTCCGAATCTGACATTTGTCAAATGTGACAATGCAGTATCAATGCATTTCATAATTTGATGCTTGGAGAGCACTCGGACGTTAACAGGAAGAAGCTTATTGTTTTCTCATCAACTTTGGGCCTGTAAAAATTATTTGGTGAGCGTCTGAGAAGCGTATACACATGACAAACCGTCATACAAACAGAATTTAGAGCGGTACTGATTGGGGTGTTTCGGTCTTGGCACCCCGTTGGGGCCGACGGGGTGACCGAAATGTTACCAAACTTTGGTGGTCTGCTTTAAATGGAACGCTTAATGATCTCCCAAAGTTTCATTGTTCTAACCTTCCCGGAAATATTTATTTTGCTCAATTGATTTTTCCGGGGAAAAATTTTCAACGTTCAAAAACGACAATAATTTAAA
Organism: Ocypus olens; assembly: GCA_910593695.2. NCBI lineage: Eukaryota > Metazoa > Arthropoda > Insecta > Coleoptera > Staphylinidae > Ocypus > Ocypus olens. The sequence continues at coordinate 13,550,565 of OU343047.1, forward strand.
TATCCATATCTCGGTTAAAAATGGGGCGATTTTAAAAATTCCAAGTGTGTTTTACGTACACGCAATATCGCAATGATAATCCGTCCTTGGATTTGTGATTTAAGAAGGAATAGAAAGAGTCATTTTGAAACGATCGAAAATATTTACCGGCAAAATAAATAAAAAGTTTAATGAATTTTTAAAATTAGAAGGAGGGGTCGTATCGAGAAATTTTATTTGGATTTTCTGTTGGGCTTGAGAAGGGCTTTCCGGTGGTGTAATCAGATTTGCGATCGGACAAAAAAAATGTTGTGCCCCGCAGGTCAATTTCGCTTCACCGTTCCGTATACAACGTCATATCTCGAAAACTAAAAATCGGATCGAAAAACTTTATTGGGATCTTTGATACGGATTAAATCGACGACTGACATGCCGTCGTCAGATTTTTAATTTTCGAAAAAAAAAAATCGAAAAGTTTTTCGAAAAATTCCCGGAAAATAATCGAAAATCGGCTGTTGATCGTTAACGGTGGGCCCCACAAAAAATATAGCTCTTACCTTTTCGACGCAAAATTAAATTCCCAATGGCACTCTGTTGAAATTTTTTGCATCCGATTAAAAATGGCCGCTCTAGAATTTTTTTATTGAAATCGGGGGTGGTTTTCTTTAAATAACTCTTCAAGGGTTGAAGATATCAAAAATCCGTAAGTGACATAAAATGTAGTAACGGACTCGTTTTACAAAACTTGATGAAAATTCTAGTCGAAACTGTAAAGGGGGCGCGGCCCCGCTAGCCAAAGCACGAAAAAAGCGACTTTTGCAGAGAAATGGTTGTAGCTCGCGAACGGAGAGAAACACAGAATTCTCGCCTAGTAACCTTTGTGCCCCCATGCCTTGGGGATTTTTTGAGCCTTATCCAAACGTTCCACATTGAAAGCGAAAAAAGCCTTAGGGTTTGGCGCAAACCTCTGAATCGCGAAAAATCGATTTTCAAAAAATCACCCTGTAGTTATGGGGCACGATGGAAAAGTACGAATTTCACAGGCCCCTGGAGGAGCCCGAGGCCTGTCGGCTCCAGTTGAAAATTTCGACTTTTTTTTTCTTTTGTGGTGTTGGCAACACTTTTTTTGAAGGGATGATTGGAGAAAGTTGAAATTTTAATAAAAGATGTGTTGAATTTTTTATGATTTTTTGTGAAAATTTCAAATCGCTATCTATAAAGGTTCAAAAGTTATTTGTAAAATTAACGCTCAGAAAGTTACTCATTTAGTATATATTAACTAGTTTTCCTAGGCTAAAGCTTACTTTTATGTAAAACTACTTTTTAAATATAAATTTAAAAAAAAAGAAACATTTTATTTGGTGACGGACGACGGCTCCGCTGCGCTGCGCCGTCGTCCGTGCGAGTAAAGTAATCGGTGACGAACGACGGCTCCGCTGCGCTGCGCCGTCGTCCGTGCGAGTAAAGTAATCGGTAACGAACGACGGCTCCGCTGAGCTGCGCCGTCGTCCGTGCGAGTAAAGTAATTAATTATTTTTTATTTTTCAATTTCCATTTTTCATTTTTCATTTTTCATTTTTCGTTATTCATTTTTTATTTTTTTTATTTGTATTACCTTTATTTTTCTTTGAGAGCCACTTGCGATCCCTAATAGTTTCGGCTTTTCTACTTGAAAAGTGCAAATAACGTGTGGAGGTAGTTCCAAAATTAAAAAAAAAATTGTGATGTAAGATCGTTACTCGTACCCTTTACGAATTCTAAACAAATCAGCTCTTCAATTTAAATGGAAAAAAAATACGCCCCTGAAAGAAACAGTTAGAAACAATGTGGTCAATCTTTGAAAAATCGTATCCCGTTAAGGGAACAACAACAACAAATCAAAAAATGTTCGACCATAAAAATTGTAGGGTAATGCTTTATCAATATACTGGAGCTTCGACAAACTCTTTAAAGTCAAAACTGAAGGCATAAAGACTCCCGAAAAATAATCTTGAATCGCTCACTTTTAAAGCCGGGCCCCGGGTGCGGCTGATAAGTTCCTAACCGAAACCCGCGACTTTGATGTCATGTCAATGTCAAAAAAATCTTAAAATTGAGTGCAATCATAACCTTGTTCCAGATATGTCTGACGCACAGCTGATAAGTTCCTAACCTAAACCCGCGACTTTGGCATATCATGTCAATGTCATTAAATCTGAAAATTGTGTGCAATCATAACCTTGTTCCAGATGTGTCAGTGAATGTCATGTCTGGCGCACAGCTGATAGGTTCCTAACCTAAACCCGCGCCTTTGGCATGTCATGTCAATGTCATTAAATCTGAAAATTGTGTTCAATTATAACCCTGTTTGAAATTTGCCAGTGAATGTCATGTCTGACGCACAGCTGATAGGTTCCTAACCTAAACCTGCGACTTTGGCATGTCATGTCAATGTCATTAAATCTGAAAATTATGTGCAATCATAACCTTCTTCCAGACATGACACTGAATGTCATGTCTGACGCACAGCTGATAAGTTCCTAACCTAAACCCGCGACTTTGGCATATCATGTAAATGTCATTAAATCTGAAAATTATGTGCAATCATAACCTTCTTCCAGACATGACACTGAATGTCATGTCTGACGCACAGCTGATAGGTTCCTAACCTAAACCCGCGACTTTGGCATATGATGTCAATGTCATTAAATCTGAAAATTGTGTGCAATCATGACCTTGTTCCAGATATGTCAGTGAATGTCATGTCTGGCGCACAGCTGATAGGTTCCTAACCTAAACCCGCGCCTTTGGCATGTCATGTCAATGTCATTAAATCTGAACATTGTGTACAATCATAACCCTGTTTGAAATTTGCCAGTGAATGTCATGTCTGACGCACAGCTGATAGGTTCCTATCCTAAACCTGCGACTTTGGCATGTCATGTCAATGTCATTAAATCTGAAAATTGTGTACAATCATAACCTTATTTCAGATATGTCAGTGAATGTCATGTCTGACGCACAGCTGATACGTTCCTAACCTAAACCCGCAACTTTGACATGTTACACTTTTAAGGCCGGGGCCCCGGAACGGGGGCCCCCTGAGATGAAATACTTGTCGCGTGGTACCCCTTCGGGCGAAAGGCATCTTTAGTGAAAATTTCAGCCGAATCCGTGTCATGCGATTTTTACTTAAATTTCCGATGGTTTACTCATGAAAAATGAAAAATTTTGTGCATTGAAACATAAAAAAATTCATAACTCGCAAACGATTAGAAAAATCGAAAATATTCAAAAAATAAATGTTGTAGAGGGGTCTTTTTTAAAGAGGATGGAGTAGGTTTAAATTGTCCAGAATTTACAGGGAACGCTGTGCGAATTTTTTTCTTCTAATTTTTAAATGTTTCTAAAGAAGGCCCTAACGACCACAGGAAAGATCGTTGGGACTATTAAATTGGCTCAATCCATGCCCCGTCATAGCTGCCACATTGCCTGAAAAGAACATCTCAATCGGCAGTGCAGAAGAGGGTAAAAAAAAATAAAATATATTTTTAAATCGTTTTAGGCAGTTGAAAATTGGGGAAAATCGGTATTTCTAAAAGTATGCACTTTATGTAAAAATTTTGTATATGTTTTTGATTTAGCTTCAATATTTATTGAAAAATCTGACATTTGAATTGAATTTAATTTTTTCCCTTCCACACCCCTGCTGAAATATGTCGAAAATGTCGAATTAAAAAATTACGGAAGGGTAACGGGTGTTTCAAAAATTTTGAAAAAATTACGAAGTAAAGCCAATTGTACCCCGAACCTACCCTAAAAGTTTAAACTCTTTAATTTGAATAGAAAAAAATACGTCCTTGAAAGAAGATGAAAACAAATTCAGGGGTGGGCCAAATAACGCGCTCTGGAGAAGTGGGGGGTGTTTGAAAAATTTTGAAAAAATTACGGATCATGACTCAAACCACCCTCTACCCACCCTTAAAGTTTCAACTCTCAGATTTTTATAGAAACAAATACGTCCTCATAAGAAAAAAAAATCGCACTCGGGGGGTTAAAATGAAGCGTAAGGAGGCCCCCAGAGAAAAAATACTTATCACGTGGTGCCCCTTAAGGCGAAAGGTATCTTTGGTGAAAATTTCAGCCAAATCCGTGTCATGCGATTTTCACTCAAATTTCCGATGGTTTTTTACTCATGAAAAATGAAAAATTTTGTGCATTAAAACATAAAAAAATTCATAACTCGCAAATGATTGAAAAATTAGAAAATATTCAAAGAATAAATGTTGTAGAAGGGTCTCTTGTGAAGAGGATAGGGTAGGTTTAAATTGTCCAGGATATACAGGTAAGGCTGTGCGAATTTTTTTCTTCTAATTTTTAAATGTTTCTAAAGAAGGCCCTTACGACCACAGGAAAGATCGTTGGTACTATTAAATTGGCTTAATCCATGCCCCGTCATAGCTGTCACATTGCCTGAAACGAACATCTCCATCGGCAGTGCAGAAGAGGGTAAAAAAAATAAAATATATTTTTAAATCGTTTTAGGCTGTTGAAAATTGGGGAAAATCGGTATTTCAAAAAGTATGCACTTTATGTAAAAATTTTGTATATGTTTTTGATTTAGCTTTAATATTTATTGAAAAATCGGACATTTGAATTGAATTCAATTTTTACCCTTCCACACCCCTGCTGAAATATGTCGAAAATGTCGAATTAAAAAATTACGGAAGGGTAACGGGTGTTTCAAAAATTTTGAAAAAATTACGGAGCAAGGTCAATTATACCCCGAACCTACCCTAAAAGTTTCAACTCTTCAATTTAAAAAGAAAAAAATACGTCCTTGAAAAAAGATGAAAACAAATTCTGGGGTGGGCCAAATAGCGCGCTCTGGAGAAGTGGGAGGTGCTTGAAAAATTTTGAAAAAATTACGGATCATGACTCGAACCACCCTCTACCCACCATTAAAGTTTCAACTCTTAAATTTTCATAGAAAAAAATACGTCCTCATAAGAAAGAAAAAAACGAACTCGGGGGGTGAATATGAAGCGTAAGGGGCCCCCCGGCGATAAATTACTTGTCACGCGGTGCCCCTTCAGAGGAAAGGTATCTTTGGTGAAAATTTCAGCCGAATCCGTGTCTTGCGATTTTCACTCAAATTTCCGATGGTTTACTCATGAAAAATGAAAAATATGGTGCCTCGACACATAAAAAAGCTCACAACTCGCGAACGATTAGAAAAATCAAAAAATAATGAAAATAAATGTTGTAGAGCGGTCTTTTGTGGAGAGGATGGAGTGGTTTTAAATTGTCCAGGATGTACCCGGAAGGCCGTGCCGAATTTTTTTGTATAATTTCTTGAGAAGGCCCCGACGGCCACGGGGTGGATCATGGGGACGATGAAATTTGCTCATTCGATGACAATTGATAGACACTACATTGCCCAAATGCACCACCTCTCTCATCCGTGCAGAAGGGGGTGAAAAAAATTAAAAACGCATTATTTTCAATCGTTTTGCTCAAACCACACGCTTCGAGGAGTGTAATCTGGCGGTAACCCCGGTTTATGGTAACCCCAGTTTCCGAATCTGACATTTGTCAAATGTGACAATGCAGTATCAATGCATTTCATAATTTGATGCTTGGAGAGCACTCGGACGTTAGCAGGAAGAAGCTTATTGTTTTCTCATCAACTTTGGGCCTCTAAAAATGATTTGGTGAGCGTCTGAGAAGCGTATACACATGACAAACCGTCATACAAACAGAATTTAGAGCGGTACTGATAGGGGTGTGTCGGTCTTTGGCACCCCGTTGGGGCCGACGGGGTGACCGAAATGTTACCAAATTTTGGTGGTCTGCTTTAAATGGAACGCTTAATGATCTCCCAAAGTTTCATTGTTCTAACCTTCCCGGAAATATTTATTTTTCTCAATTGATTTTTTCCGGGGAAAAATTTTCAACGTTCAAAAACGACAATAATTCAAATATCCATATCTCGGTTAATAATGGGGCGATTTGAAAAAATCCAAGTTTGTTTTACGTACACCCAATACCGCAATGATAATCCGTCGTTGGATTCGTGATTTAAGAAGGAATAGAAAAATTCATTTTAAAACGATCGAAAATATTTACCGGCAAAATAAATAAAAAGTTTAATGAATTTTTAAAATTAGAAGGAGGGGTCGGATCGAGAAATTTTATTTGGATTTTCTGTTGGGCTTGAGAAGGGCTTTCCGGCGGTGCAATCAGATTTGCGATCGGACAAAACAAATGTTGTGCCCCGCTGGTCAATTTCGCTTCCACGTTCCGTATACAACGTCATATCTCGAAAACTAAAAATCGGATCGAAAAACTTTATTGGGATCTTTGATACGGATTAAATCGACGACTGATATGCCGTCGTCAGATTTTTAATTTTCGAAAAAAAAAAATCGAAAAATTTTTCGAAAAATTCCCGGTAAATAATCGAAAATCGGCCGTTGATCGTTAACGGTGCGCCCCACAAAAAATATAACTCTTACCTTTTCGACGCAAAATTAAATTCCCAATGGCACTCTGTTAAAATATTTTGCATCCAATTAAAAATGGCCGCTCTAGAATTTTTTATTGAAATCGGGGGTGGTTTTCTTTAAATAACTCTTCAAGGGTTGAAGATATCAAAAATCCGTAAGAGACATAAAATGTAGTAACGGACTCGATTTACAAAACTTTATGAAAATTCTAGTCGAAACTGTAAAGGGGGCGCGGCCCCGCTAGCCAAAGCACGAAAAAAGCGACTTTTGCAGAGAAATGGTTGTAGCTCGCGAACGGAGAGAAACACAGAATTCTCGCCTAGTAACCTTTGTGCCCCCATGCCTTGGGGATTTTTTGAGCCTTATCCGAACGTTCCACATTGAAAGCGAAAAAAGCCTTAGGGTTTGGCGCAAACCTCTGCATCGCGAAAAATCGATTTTCAAAAAATTACCCTGTAGTTATGGGGCACGATGGAAAAGTACGAATTTCACAGGCCCCTAGAAGACGTTGTCGACTTTTCGGAAAAAAATAAAATTTCTCTTTTTTTTTTCTTTTGTGGTGTTGGCAACACTTTTTTTGAGGGGGCGGTTGGAGAAGATTGAAATTTTAATAAAAGATGTGTTGAATTTTTTATGATTTTTTGTGAAAATTTCAAATCGCTATCTATAAAGGTTCAAAAGTTATTTGTAAAATTAACGCTCAGAAAGTTACTCATTTAGTATATATTAATTAACTAGTTTTCCTAGGCTAAAGCCTACTATATGTAATAATTTGTTTTGTAAAACATAAAAAAAAAAAAAAAAAAAAATTTCTTCGGTAACGAACGACGGCTCCGCTGCGCTGCGCCGTCGTTCGTGCGAGTAAAGTTACCGGTGACGAACGACGGCTCCGCTGCGCTGCGCCGTCGTCCGTGCGAGTAAAGTAATCGGTGACGAACGACGGCTCCGCTGCGCTGCGCCGTCGTCCGTGCGAGTAAAGTAATCGGTGACGAACGACGGCTCCGCTGCGCTGCGCCGTCGTCCGTGCGAGTAAAGTAATCGATGACGAACGACGGCTCCGCTGCGCTGCGCCGTCGTCCGTGCGAGTAAAGTAATCGATGACGAACGACGGCTCCGCTGCGCTGCGCCGTCGTCCGTGCGAGTAAAGTAATCGATGACGAACGACGGCTCCGCTACGCTGCGCCGTCGTCCGTGCAAGTAAAGTAGTCGATGACGAACGACGGCTCCGCTGCGCTGCGCCGTCGCCCGTGCGAGTAAAGTAATTATTTTTTATTTTTCACTTTCCATTTTTCATTTTTCGTTATTCATTTTTCATTTTTTATTTTTTTTTATTTGTATTACCTTTATTTTTCTTTGAGAGCCACTTGCGATCCCTAATAGTTTCGGCTTTTCGACTTGAAAAGTGCAAATAACGTGTAGAGGTAGTTCCAAAATTAAAAAAAAATAGTGATGTAAGATCGTTACTCGTACCCTTTACGAATTCTAAACAAATCAGCTCTTCAATTTAAATGGAAAAAAAAACGCCCCTGAAAGAAACAGTTAGAAACAATGTGGTCAATCTTTGAAAAATCGTATCCCGTTAAGGGAACAACAACAACAAATCCAAAAATGTTCGACCATAAAAATTGTAGGGTAATGCTTTATCAATATACTGGAGCTTCGACAAACTCTTAAAAGTCAAAACTGAAGGCATAAGGACTCCCGAAAAATAATCTTGAATCGCTCACTTTTAAAGCCGGGCCCCGGGTGCGGCTGATAAGTTCCTAACCGAAACCCGCGACTTTGATGTCATGTCAATGTCAAAAAAATCTAAAAATTGAGTGCAATCATAACCTTGTTCCAGATATGTCTGACGCACAGCTGATAAGTTCCTAACCTAAACCCGCGACTTTAAACACGTCATGTCAATGTCATTAAATCTGAAAATTATGTGCAATCATAACCTTCTTCCAGACATGACACTGAATGTCATGTCTGACGCACAGCTGATAGGTTCCTAACCTAAACCCGCGACTTTGGCATATCATGTCAATGTCATTAAATCTGAAAATTGTGTGCAATCATAACCTTGTTCCAGATATGTCAGTGAATGTCATGTCTGGCGCACAGCTGATAGGTTCCTAACCTAAACCCGCGCCTTTGGCATGTCATGTCAATTAAATCTGAAAATTGTGTACAATCATAACCCTCTTTGAAATTTGCCAGTGAATGTCATGTCTGACGTGCGTCAGCTGATAGGTTCCTAACCGAAACCTGCGACTTTGGCATGTCATGTCAATGTCATTAAATCTGAAAATTGTGTACAATCATAACCTTATTTCAGATATGTCAGTGAATGTCATGTCTGACGCACAGCTGATAAGTTCCTAACCTAAATCCGCAACTTTGACATGTCACACTTTTAAGGCCGGGGCCCCGCAACGGGGGCCCCCTGAGATGAAATACTTGTCGCGTGGTACCCCTTCGGGCGAAAGGCATCTTTAGTGAAAATTTCAGCCGAATCCGTGTCATGCGATTTTCATTTAAATTTCCGATGGTTTACCCATGAAAAATGAAAAATTTGGTGCCTTGAAACATAAAAAAATTCATAACTCGCAAACGATTAGAAAAATCGAAAATATTCAAAGAATAAATGTTGTAGAGGGGTCTTTTGTTAAGAGGATAGAATTGTTTTAAATTGTCCAAGATGTACAGGGAAGGCTGTGCGAATTTTTTTCTTCTAATTTCTAAAAGTTTCTAAAGAAGGCCCTAACGACCACAGGAAAGATCTTTGGTACAATCAAATTTGCTCAATCCGTGCCCCGTCATAGCTGCCACATTGCCTAAGCAGGACATCTTCGTCGGCAGAGCAGAAGAGGGTAAAAAAAAAATAAATATGTTTTTAAATCGTTTCAGGCAGTTTGAAATTGGGGAAAATCAGTATTTTAAAAAGTATGCAATTTATGTAAAAATTCTGTATATGTTTTCGATTCAGTTTTAATATTTATTGGAAAATCTGACATTTGAGTTGAATTCAATTTTTTCCCTTCCACACCCCTGCTGAAATATGTCGAAAATGTCGAATTAAAAAATTACGGAAGGGTAACGGGTGTTTCAAAAATTTTGAAAAAATTACGGAGCAAGGTCAATTATACCCCGAACCTACCCTAATAGTTTCAACTCTTCAATTTAAATAGAAAAAAATACGTCCTTGAAAGAAGATGAAAACAAATTCAGGGGTGGGCCAAATAACGCGCTCTGGAGAAGTGGGGGTGTTTGAAAAATTTTGAAAAAATTACGGATCATGACTCGAATCACCCTCTACCCACCCTTAAAGTTTCAACTCTTAGATTTTTATAGAAAAAAATACGTCCTCATAAGAAAAAAAAATCGCACTCGAGGGGTTAAAATGAAGCGTAAGGGGGCCCCCAGAGAAAAAATACTTGTCACGTCGTGCCCCTTAAGGCGAAAGGTATCTTTGGTAAAAATTTCAGCCAAATCCGTGTCATGCGATTTTCACTCAAATTTCCGATGGTTTACTCATAAAAAATGAAAAATTTTGTGCATTGAAACATAAAAAAATTCATAACTCGCAAACGATTAGAAAAATCGAAAATATTCAAAGAATAAATGTTATAGAGGGGTCTTTTGTGAAGAGGATAGAGTAGGCTTAAATTGTCCAGAATATACAGGGAGGTCTGTGCGAATTTTTTTCTTCTAATTTCTAAATGTTTCTAAAGAAGGCCCTAACGACCACAGGAAAGATCTTTGGTACAATCAAATTTGCTCAATCCGTGCCCCGTCATAGCTGCCACATTGCCTAAGCACGACATCTTTATCGGCAGAGCAGAAGAGGGTAAAAAAAATAAAATATGTTTTTAAATCGTTTCAGGCAGTTGAAAATTGAGGAAAATCAGTATTTTAAAAAGTATGCACATTATGCAAAAATTTTGTACATGTTTTTGATTTAGTTTTAATAGTTATTGAAAAATCTGACATTTGAATTCAATTCAACTTTTTCCCTTCCACACCCCTGCTGAAATATTTCGAAAATGTCGAATTAAAAAATTATGGAAGCGTAACGGGTGTTTCAAAAATTTTGAAAAAATTACAGAGCAAGGCCCGTTGTACCCCGAACCTACCCTAAAAGTTTCAACTCTTCAATTTAAATGGACAAAAATACGTCCTTGAAAGAAGATGAAAACAAATTCAGGGGTGGGCCAAATAGCGCGCTCTGGAGAAGTGGGGGGTGTTTGAAAATTTTTGAAAAAATTACGGATCATGACTCGAATCACCCTCTACGCACCCTTAAAGTTTCAACTCTTAGATTTTTATAGAAAAAAATACGTCCTCATAAGAAAAAAAAATCGCACTCGAGGGGTTAAAATGAAGCGTAAGGGGGCCCCCAGAGAAAAAATACTTGTCACGTCGTGCCCCTTAAGGCGAAAGGTATCTTTGGTAAAAATTTCAGCCAAATCCGTGTCATGCGATTTTCACTCAAATTTCCGATGGTTTACTCATAAAAAATGAAAAATTTTGTGCATTGAAACATAAAAAAATTCATAACTCGCAAACGATTAGAAAAAACGAAAATATTCAAAGAATAAATGTTGTAGAGGGGTCTCTTGTGAAGAGGATAGGGTAGGTTTAAATTGTCCAGGATATACAGGGAAGACTGTGCGAATTTTTATCTTCTAATTTTTAAATGTTTCTAAAGAAGGCCCTAACGACCACAGGAAAGATCGTTGGGACTATTAAATTGGCTTAATCCATGCCCCGTCATAGCTGCCACATTGCCTAAAAAGAACATCTCCATCGGCAGTGCAGAAGAGGGCAAAAAAAAATAAAATATATTTTTAAATCGTTTTAGGCAGTTGAAAATTGGGGAAAATCGGTATTTCAAAAAGTATGCACTTTATGTAAAAATTTTGTACATGCTTTTGATTTAGCTTCAATATTTATTGAAAAATCTTACATTTGAATTGAATTCAATTTTTTCCCTTCCACACCCCTGATGAAATATGTCGAAAATGTCGAATTAAAAAATTACGGAAGGGTAACGGGTGTTTCAAAAATTTTGAAAAAATTACGAAGTAAAGCCAATTGTACCCCGAACCTACCCTAAAAGTTTCAACTCTTTAATGTAAATAGAAAAAAATACGTCCTTGAAAGAAGATGAAAACAAATTCAGGGGTGGGCCAAATAACGCGCTCTGGAGAAGTGGGGGGTGTTTGAAAAATTTTGAAAAAATTACGGATCATGACTCGAATCACCCTCTACGCACCCTTAAAGTTTCAACTCTTGGATTTTTATAGAAAAAAATACGTCCTCATAAGAAAAAAAAATCGCACTCGGGGGGTTAAAATGAAGCGCAAGGAGGCCCCCAGAGAAAAAATACTTGTCACGTGGTGCCCCTTCAGCCGAAAGGTATCTTTGGTAAAAATTTCAGCCAAATCCGTGTCATGCGATTTTCACTCAAATTTCCGATGGTTTACTCATGAAAAATGAAAAATTTTGTGCATTGAAACATAAAAAAATTCATAACTCGCAAACGATTAGAAAAATCGAAAATATTCAAAGAATAAATATTGTAGAGGGGTCTTTTGTGAAGAGGATGGAGTAGGTTTAAATTGTCCAAAATTTACAGGGAAGGCTGTGCGAATTTTTTTCTTCTAATTTCTAAATGTTTCTAAAGAAGGCCCTAACGACCACAGGAAAGATCGTTGGAACGATCAAATTGGCTCAATCCATGCCCCGTCATAGCTGCCACATTGCCTAAAAAGAACATCTTCATCGGCAGTGCAGAAGAGGGTAAAAAAAAAAAATATATATTTTTAAATCGTTTTAGGCAGTTGAAAATTGGGGAAAACCGGTATTTCAAAAAGTATACACTTTATGCAAAAATTTTGTACATGTTTTTGATTTAGTTTCAATAGTTATTGAAAAATCTGACATTTGAATTCAATTCAACTTTTTCCCTTCCACACCCCTGCTAAAATATTTCGAAAATGTCAAATTAAAAAATTATGGAAGCGTAACGGGTGTTTCAAAAATTTTGAAAAAATTACAGAGCAAGGCCCGTTGTACCCTGAACCTACACTAAAAGTTTCAACTCTTCAATTTAAACAGAAAAAAATACATCCATTAAAGAAGTTGAAAGCAAATTCTGCGGTAGGCCAAATAACGCGCTCTGGAGAGATGGGGGGTGTTTGAAAAATTTTGAAAAAATTACGGATCATGGCTCGACCCACCCCCTATCAACCCTTAAAGTTTCAACTCTTAGATTTCCATAGAAAAAAATACGTCCTCATAAGAAAAAAAAAACGAACTCGGGGGGTGAATATGAAGCGTAAGGGGGCCCCCAGCGATAAATTACTTGTCACGCGGTGCCCCTTCAGAGGAAAGGTATCTTTGGTGAAAATTTCAGCCGAATCCGTGTAATTCGATTTTCACTCAAATTTCCGATGGTTTACTCATGAAAAATGAAAAATATGGTGCCTCGACACATAAAAAAGTTCACAACTCGCGAACGATTAGAAAAATCAAAAAATAATGAAAATAAATGTTGTAGAGGGGTCTTTTGTGGAGAGGATGGAGTGGTTTTAGATTGTCCAGGATGTACCCGGAAGGCCGGGCCGAATTTTTTTGTATAATTTCTTGAGAAGGCCCCGACGGCCACAGGGTGGATCATGGGGACGATGAAATTTGCTCATTCGATGACAATTGATAGACACTACATTGCCCAAAAGCACCACCTCTCTCATCCGTGCAGAAGGGGGTGAAAAAAATTAAAAACGCATTATTTTCAATCGTTTTGCTCAAACCACACGCTTCGAAGAGTGTAATCTGGCGGTAACCCCGGTTTATGGTAACCCCAGTTTCCGAATCTGACATTTGTCAAATGTGACAATGCAGTATCAATGCATTTCATAATTTGCTGTCTGGAGAGCACTCGGACGTTAACAGGAAGAAGCTTATTGTTTTCTCATCAACTTTGGGCCTCTAAAAATTATTTGGTGAGCGTCTGAGAAGCGTATACACATGACAAATCAACATACAAACAGAATTTAGAGCGGTACTGATAGGGGTGTTTCGGTCTTTGGCACCCCGTTGGGGCCGACGGGGTGACCGAAATGTTACCAAACTTTGGTGGTCTGCTTTAAATGGAACGCTTAATGATCTCCCAAAGTTTCATTGTTCTAACCTTCCCGGAAATATTTATTTTTCTCAATTGATTTTTTCCGGGGAAAAATTTTCAACGTTCAAAAACGACAATAATTCAAATATCCATATCTCGGTTAATAATGGGGCGATTTGAAAAATTCCAAGTGTGTTTTACGTACACGCAATACCGCAATCATAATCCGTCCTTGGATTTATGATTTAAGAAGGAATAAAAAGAGTCACTTTGAAACGATCGAAAATATTTACCGGCAAAATAAATAAAAAGTTTAATGAATTTTTAAAATTAGAAGGAGGGGTCGGATCGAGAAATTTTATTTGGATTTTCTGTTGGGCTTAAGAAGGGCTTTCCGGTGGTGCAATCAGATTTGCGATCGGACAAAAAAAATGTTGTGCCCCGCTGGTCAATTTCGCTTCCACGTTCCGTATACAACGTCATATCTCGAAAACTAAAAATCGGATCGAAAAACTTTATTGGGATCTTTGATACGGATTAAATCGACAACTGACATGCCGTCGTCAGATTTTTAATTTTCGAAAAAAAAAAATCGAAAAATTTTTCGAAAAATTCCCGGAAAATAATCGAAAATCGGCCGTTGATCGTAAACGGTACGCCCCACGAAAAATATAGTTCTAACCTTTTCGACGCAAAATTAAATTCCCAATGGCACTCTGTTGAAATTTTTCGCATCCGATTAAAAATGGCCGCTCTAGAATTTTTTATTGAAATCGGGGGTGGTTTTCTTTAAATAACTCTTCAAGGGTTGAAGATATCAAAAATCCGTAAGAGACATAAAATGTAGTAACGGACTCGTTTTACAAAACTTGATGAAAATTCTAGTCGAATCTGTAAAGGGGGCGCGGCCCCGCTAGCCAAAGCACGAAAAAAGCGACTTTTGCAGAGAAATGGTTGTAGCTCGCGAACGGAGAGAAACACAGAATTCTCGCCTAGTAACCTTTGTGCCCCCATGCCTTGGGGATTTTTTGAGCCTTATCCAAACGTTCCACATTGAAAGCGAAAAAAGCCTTAGGGTTTGGCGCAAACCTCTGAATCGCGAAAAATCGATTTTCAAAAAATCACCCTGTAGTTATGGGGCACGATGGAAAAGTACGAATTTCACAGGCCCCTGGAGGAGCCCGAGGCCTGTCGGCTCCAGTTGAAAATTTCGACTTTTTTTTTCTTTTGTGGTGTTGGCAACACTTTTTTTGAAGGGATGATTGGAGAAAGTTGAAATTTTAATAGAAGGTGTGTTGAATTTTTTATGATTTTTTGTGAAAATTTCAAATCGCTATCTATAAAGGTTCAAAAGTTATTTGTAAAATTAACGCTCAGAAAGTTACTCATTTAGTATATATTAACTAGTTTTCCTAGGCTAAAGCCTACTATATGTAATAATTTATTATGTAAAAAATAAAAAAATAAAAAAATAAAAAAAAAAAAAAAAAATTCTTCGGTGACGAACGACGGCTCCGCTGCGCTGCGCCGTCGTCCGTGCGAGTAAAGTAATCGGTGACGAACGACGGCTCCGCTGCGCTGCGCCGTCGTCCGTGCGAGTAAAGTAATCGGTGACGAACGACGGCTCCGCTGCGCTGCGCCGTCGTCCGTGCGAGTAAAGTAACCGGTGACGAACGACGGCTCCGCTGCGCTGCGCCGTCGTCCGTGCGATTAAAGTAATCGGTGACGAACGACGGCTCCGCTGCGCTGCGCCGTCGTCCGTGCGAGTAAAGTAATCGGTGACGAACGACGGCTCCGCTGCGCTGCGCCGTCGTCCGTGCGAGTAAAGTAATTAATTATTTTTTATTTTTCATTTTCCATTTTTCATTTTCCATTTTTCGTTATTAATTTTTCATTTTTTATTTTTTTTTATTTGTATTACCTTTATTTTTCTTTGAGAGCCACTTGCGATCCCTAATAGTTTCGGCTTTTCGACTTGAAAAGTGCAAATAACGTGTAGAGGTAGTTCCAAAATTTAAAAAAAAAATAGTGATGTAAGATAGTTACTCGTACCCTTTACGAATTCTAAACAAATCAGCTCTTCAATTTAAATGGAAAAAAAATACGCCCCTGAAAGAAACAGTTAGAAACAATGTGGTCAATCTTTGAAAAATCGTATCCCGTTAAGGGAACAACAACAACAAATCAAAAAATGTTCGACCATAAAAATTGTAGGGTAATGCTTTATCAATATACTGGAGCTTCGACAAACTCTTTAAAGTCAAAACTGAAGGCATAAAGACTCCCGAAAAATAATCTTGAATCGCTCACTTTTAAAGCCGGGCCCCGGGTGCGGCTGATAAGTTCCTAACCGAAACCCGCGACTTTGATGTCATGTCAATGTCAAAAAAATCTAAAAATTGAGTGCAATCATAACCTTGTTCCAGATATGTCTGACGCACAGCTGATAAGTTCCTAACCTAAACCCGCGACTTTAAACACGTCATGTCAATGTCATTAAATCTGAAAATTATGTGCAATCATAACCTTCTTCCAGACATGACACTGAATGTCATGTCTGACGCACAGCTGATAGGTTCCTAACCTAAACCCGCGACTTTGGTATATCATGTCAATGTCATTAAATCTGAAAATTGTGTGCAATCATAACCTTGTTCCAGATATGTCAGTGAATGTCATGTCAGGCGCACAGCTGATAGGTTCCTAACCTAAATCCGCGCCTTTGGCATATCATGTCAATGTCATTAAATCTGAAAATTATGTGCAATCATAACCTTCTTCCGGACATGACACTGAATGTCATGTCTGACGCACAGCTGATAGGTTCCTAACCTAAACCCGCGACTTTGGTATATCATGTCAATGTCATTAAATCTGAAAATTGCTTGCAATCATAACCTTGTTCCAGATATGTCAGTGAATGTCATGTCTGACGCACAGCTGATAGGTTCCTAACCTAAACCCGCGACTTTGGCATATCATGTCAATGTCATTAAATCTGAAAATGGTGTGCAATCATAACCTTGTTCCAGATATGTCAGTGAGTGTCATGTCTGGCGATCAGCTGATAGGTTCCTAACCTAAACCCGCGCCTTTGGCATGTCATGTCAATGTCATTAAATCTGAAAATTGTGTACAATCATAACCCTGTTTGAAATTTGCCAGTGAATGTCATGTCTGACGTGCGTCAGCTGATAGGTTCCTAACCTAAACCTGTGACTTTGGCATGTCATGCCAATGTAATTAAATCTGAAAATTGTGTACAATCATAACCTTATTTCAGATATGTCAGTGAATGTCATGTCTGACGCACAGCTGATACGTTCCTAACCTAAACCCGCAACTTTGACATGTCACACTTTTAAGGCCGGGGCCCCGGAACGGGGGCCCCCTGAGATGAAATACTTGTCGCGTGGTACCCCTTCGGGCGAAAGGCATCTTTGGTGAAAATTTCAGCCGAATCCGTGTCATGCGATTTTCACTCAAATTTCCGATGGGTTTACCCATGAAAAATGAAAAATTTGGTGCCTTGAAACATAAAAAAATTCATAACTCGCAAACGATTAGAAAAAACGAAAATATTCAAAGAATAAATGTTGTAGAGGGGTCTCTTGTGAAGAGGATAGGGTAGGTTTAAATTGTCCAGGATATACAGGGAAGACTGTGCGAATTTTTTTCTTCTAATTTTTAAATGTTTCTAAAGAAGGCCCTAACGACCACAGGAAAGATCGTTGGGACTATTAAATTGGCTTAATCCATGCCCCGTCATAGCTGCCACATTGCCTGAAAAGAACATCTCCATCGGCAGTGCAGAAGAAGGTAAAAAAAAATAAAATATATTTTTAAATCGTTTTAGGCAGTTGAAAATTGGGGAAAATCGGTATTTCAAAAAGTATGCACTTTATGTAAAAATTTTGTACATGCTTTTGATTTAGCTTCAATATTTATTGAAAAATCTTACATTTGAATTGAATTCAATTTTTTCCCTTCCACACCCCTGATGAAATATGTCGAAAATGTCGAATTAAAAAATTACGGAAGGGTAACGGGTGTTTCAAAAATTTTGAAAAAATTACGAAGTAAAGCCAATTGTACCCCGAACCTACCCTAAAAGTTTCAACTCTTTAATTTAAATAGAAAAAAATACGTCCTTGAAAGAAGATGAAAACAAATTCAGGGGTGGGCCAAATAACGCGCTCTGGAGAAGTGGGGGGTGTTTGAAAAATTTTGAAAAAATTACGGATCATGACTCGAATCACCCTCTACGCACCCTTAAAGTTTCAACTCTTGGATTTTTATAGAAAAAAATACGTCCTCATAAGAAAAAAAAATCGCACTCGGGGGGTTAAAATGAAGCGCAAGGAGGCCCCCAGAGAAAAAATACTTGTCACGTGGTGCCCCTTCAGCCGAAAGGTATCTTTGGTAAAAATTTCAGCCAAATCCGTGTCATGCGATTTTCACTCAAATTTCCGATGGTTTACTCATGAAAAATGAAAAATTTTGTGCATTGAAACATAAAAAAATTCATAACTCGCAAACGATTAGAAAAATCGAAAATATTCAAAGAATAAATATTGTAGAGGGGTCTTTTGTGAAGAGGATGGAGTAGGTTTAAATTGTCCAAAATTTACAGGGAAGGCTGTGCGAATTTTTTTCTTCTAATTTCTAAATGTTTCTAAAGAAGGCCCTAACGACCACAGGAAAGATCGTTGGAACGATCAAATTGGCTCAATCCATGCCCCGTCATAGCTGCCACATTGCCTAAAAAGAACATATCCATCGGCAGTGCAGAAGAGGGTAAAAAAAAATAAAATATATTTTTAAATCGTTTTAGGCAGTTGAAAATTGGGGAAAACCGGTATTTCAAAAAGTATACACTTTATGCAAAAATTTTGTACATGTTTTTGATTTAGTTTCAATAGTTATTGAAAAATCTGACATTTGAATTCAATTCAACTTTTTCCCTTCCACACCCCTGCTAAAATATTTCGAAAATGTCAAATTAAAAAATTATGGAAGCGTAACGGGTGTTTCAAAAATTTTGAAAAAATTACAGAGCAAGGCCCGTTGTACCCCGAACCCACCCTAAAAGTTTCAACTCTTCAATTTAAACAGAAAAAAATACATCCATTAAAGAAGGTGAAAGCAAATTCTGCGGTAGGCCAAATAACGCGCTCTGGAGAGATGGGGGGTGTTTGAAAAATTTTGAAAAAATTACGGATCATGGCTAGACCCACCCCCTATCAACCCTTAAAGTTTCAACTCTTAGATTTCCATAGAAAAAAATACGTCCTCATAAGAAAAAAAAAACGAACTCGGGGGGTGAATATGAAGCGTAAGGGGGCCCCCAGCGATAAATTACTTGTCACGCGGTGCCCCTTCAGAGGAAAGGTATCTTTGGTGAAAATTTCAGCCGAATCCGTGTAATTCGATTTTCACTCAAATTTCCGATGGTTTACTCATGAAAAATGAAAAATATGGTGCCTCGACACATAAAAAAGTTCACAACTCGCGAACGATTAGAAAAATCAAAAAATAATGAAAATAAATGTTGTAGAGGGGTCTTTTGTGGAGAGGATAGAGTGGTTTTAAATTGTCCAGGATGTACCCGGAAGGCCGGGCCGAATTTTTTTGTATAATTTCTTGAGAAGGCCCCGACGGCCACAGGGTGGATCATGGGGACGATGAAATTTGCTCATTCGATGACAATTGATAGACACTACATTGCCCAAAAGCACCACCTCTCTCATCCGTGCAGAAGGGGGTGAAAAAAATTAAAAACGCATTATTTTCAATCGTTTTGCTCAAACCACACGCTTCGAAGAGTGTAATCTGGCGGTAACCCCGGTTTATGGTAACCCCAGTTTCCGAATCTGACATTTGTCAAATGTGACAATGCAGTATCAATGCATTTCATAATTTGCTGTCTGGAGAGCACTCGGACGTTAACAGGAAGAAGCTTATTGTTTTCTCATCAACTTTGGGCCTCTAAAAATTATTTGGTGAGCGTCTGAGAAGCGTATACACATGACAAATCAACATACAAACAGAATTTAGAGCGGTACTGATAGGGGTGTTTCGGTCTTTGGCACCCCGTTGGGGCCGACGGGGTGACCGAAATGTTACCAAACTTTGGTGGTCTGCTTTAAATGGAACGCTTAATGATCTCCCAAAGTTTCATTGTTCTAACCTTCCCGGAAATATTTATTTTTCTCAATTGATTTTTTCCGGGGAAAAATTTTCAACGTTCAAAAACGACAATAATTCAAATATCCATATCTCGGTTAATAATGGGGCGATTTGAAAAATTCCAAGTGTGTTTTACGTACACGCAATACCGCAATGATAATCCGTCCTTGGATTTATGATTTAAGAAGGAATAAAAAGAGTCACTTTGAAACGATCGAAAATATTTACCGGCAAAATAAATAAAAAGTTTAATGAATTTTTAAAATTAGAAGGAGGGGTCGGATCGAGAAATTTTATTTGGATTTTCTGTTGGGCTTAAGAAGGGCTTTCCGGTGGTGCAATCAGATTTGCGATCGGACAAAAAAAATGTTGTGCCCCGCTGGTCAATTTCGCTTCCACGTTCCGTATACAACGTCATATCTCGAAAACTAAAAATCGGATCGAAAAACTTTATTGGGATCTTTGATACGGATTAAATCGACAACTGACATGCCGTCGTCAGATTTTTAATTTTCGAAAAAAAAAAATCGAAAAATTTTTCGAAAAATTCCCGGAAAATAATCGAAAATCGGCCGTTGATCGTAAACGGTACGCCCCACGAAAAATATAGTTCTAACCTTTTCGACGCAAAATTAAATTCCCAATGGCACTCTGTTGAAATTTTTCGCATCCGATTAAAAATGGCCGCTCTAGAATTTTTTATTGAAATCGGGGGTGGTTTTCTTTAAATAACTCTTCAAGGGTTGAAGATATCAAAAATCCGTAAGAGACATAAAATGTAGTAACGGACTCGTTTTACAAAACTTGATGAAAATTCTAGTCGAATCTGTAAAGGGGGCGCGGCCCCGCTAGCCAAAGCACGAAAAAAGCGACTTTTGCAGAGAAATGGTTGTAGCTCGCGAACGGAGAGAAACACAGAATTCTCGCCTAGTAACCTTTGTGCCCCCATGCCTTGGGGATTTTTTGAGCCTTATCCAAACGTTCCACATTGAAAGCGAAAAAAGCCTTAGGGTTTGGCGCAAACCTCTGAATCGCGAAAAATCGATTTTCAAAAAATCACCCTGTAGTTATGGGGCACGATGGAAAAGTACGAATTTCACAGGCCCCTGGAGGAGCCCGAGGCCTGTCGGCTCCAGTTGAAAATTTCGACTTTTTTTTTCTTTTGTGGTGTTGGCAACACTTTTTTTGAAGGGATGATCGGAGAAAGTTGAAATTTTAATAAAAGATGTGTTGAATTTTTTATGATTTTTTGTGAAAATTTCAAATCGCTATCTATAAGGGTTCAAAAGTTATTTGTAAAAATAACGCTCAGAAAGTTACTCATTTAGTATATATTAACTAGTTTTCCTAGGCTAAAGCCTACTATATGTAATAATTTATTATGTAAAAAATAAAAAAATAAAAAAATAAAAAAAAAAAAAAAAAATTCTTCGGTGACGAACGACGGCTCCGCTGCGCTGCGCCGTCGTCCGTGCGAGTAAAGTAATCGGTGACGAACGACGGCTCTGCTGCGCTGCGCCGTCGTCCGTGCGAGTAAAGTAATCGGTGACGAACGACGGCTCCGCTTCGCTGCGCCGTCGTCCGTGCGAGTAAAGTAACCGGTGACGAACGACGGCTCCGCTGCGCTGCGCCGTCGTCCGTGCGATTAAAGTAATCGGTGACGAACGACGGCTCCGCTGCGCTGCGCCGTCGTCCGTGCGAGTAAAGTAATCGGTGACGAACGACGGCTCCGCTGCGCTGCGCCGTCGTCCGTGCGAGTAAAGTAATTAATTATTTTTTATTTTTCATTTTCCATTTTTCATTTTCCATTTTTCGTTATTAATTTTTCATTTTTTATTTTTTTTTATTTGTATTACCTTTATTTTTCTTTGAGAGCCACTTGCGATCCCTAATAGTTTCGGCTTTTCGACTTGAAAAGTGCAAATAACGTGTAGAGGTAGTTCCAAAATTTAAAAAAAAAATAGTGATGTAAGATAGTTACTCGTACCCTTTACGAATTCTAAACAAATCAGCTCTTCAATTTAAATGGAAAAAAAATACGCCCCTGAAAGAAACAGTTAGAAACAATGTGGTCAATCTTTGAAAAATCGTATCCCGTTAAGGGAACAACAACAACAAATCAAAAAATGTTCGACCATAAAAATTGTAGGGTAATGCTTTATCAATATACTGGAGCTTCGACAAACTCTTTAAAGTCAAAACTGAAGGCATAAAGACTCCCGAAAAATAATCTTGAATCGCTCACTTTTAAAGCCGGGCCCCGGGTGCGGCTGATAAGTTCCTAACCGAAACCCGCGACTTTGATGTCATGTCAATGTCAAAAAAATCTAAAAATTGAGTGCAATCATAACCTTGTTCCAGATATGTCTGACGCACAGCTGATAAGTTCCTAACCTAAACCCGCGACTTTAAACACGTCATGTCAATGTCATTAAATCTGAAAATTATGTGCAATCATAACCTTCTTCCAGACATGACACTGAATGTCATGTCTGACGCACAGCTGATAGGTTCCTAACCTAAACCCGCGACTTTGGTATATCATGTCAATGTCATTAAATCTGAAAATTGTGTGCAATCATAACCTTGTTCCAGATATGTCAGTGAATGTCATGTCAGGCGCACAGCTGATAGGTTCCTAACCTAAATCCGCGCCTTTGGCATATCATGTCAATGTCATTAAATCTGAAAATTATGTGCAATCATAACCTTCTTCCGGACATGACACTGAATGTCATGTCTGACGCACAGCTGATAGGTTCCTAACCTAAACCCGCGACTTTGGTATATCATGTCAATGTCATTAAATCTGAAAATTGCTTGCAATCATAACCTTGTTCCAGATATGTCAGTGAATGTCATGTCTGACGCACAGCTGATAGGTTCCTAACCTAAACCCGCGACTTTGGCATATCATGTCAATGTCATTAAATCTGAAAATGGTGTGCAATCATAACCTTGTTCCAGATATGTCAGTGAGTGTCATGTCTGGCGATCAGCTGATAGGTTCCTAACCTAAACCCGCGCCTTTGGCATGTCATGTCAATGTCATTAAATCTGAAAATTGTGTACAATCATAACCCTGTTTGAAATTTGCCAGTGAATGTCATGTCTGACGTGCGTCAGCTGATAGGTTCCTAACCTAAACCTGTGACTTTGGCATGTCATGCCAATGTAATTAAATCTGAAAATTGTGTACAATCATAACCTTATTTCAGATATGTCAGTGAATGTCATGTCTGACGCACAGCTGATACGTTCCTAACCTAAACCCGCAACTTTGACATGTCACACTTTTAAGGCCGGGGCCCCGGAACGGGGGCCCCCTGAGATGAAATACTTGTCGCGTGGTACCCCTTCGGGCGAAAGGCATCTTTGGTGAAAATTTCAGCCGAATCCGTGTCATGCGATTTTCACTCAAATTTCCGATGGGTTTACCCATGAAAAATGAAAAATTTGGTGCCTTGAAACATAAAAAAATTCATAACTCGCAAACGATTAGAAAAAACGAAAATATTCAAAGAATAAATGTTGTAGAGGGGTCTCTTGTGAAGAGGATAGGGTAGGTTTAAATTGTCCAGGATATACAGGGAAGACTGTGCGAATTTTTTTCTTCTAATTTTTAAATGTTTCTAAAGAAGGCCCTAACGACCACAGGAAAGATCGTTGGGACTATTAAATTGGCTTAATCCATGCCCCGTCATAGCTGCCACATTGCCTGAAAAGAACATCTCCATCGGCAGTGCAGAAGAAGGTAAAAAAAAATAAAATATATTTTTAAATCGTTTTAGGCAGTTGAAAATTGGGGAAAATCGGTATTTCAAAAAGTATGCACTTTATGTAAAAATTTTGTACATGCTTTTGATTTAGCTTCAATATTTATTGAAAAATCTTACATTTGAATTGAATTCAATTTTTTCCCTTCCACACCCCTGATGAAATATGTCGAAAATGTCGAATTAAAAAATTACGGAAGGGTAACGGGTGTTTCAAAAATTTTGAAAAAATTACGAAGTAAAGCCAATTGTACCCCGAACCTACCCTAAAAGTTTCAACTCTTTAATTTAAATAGAAAAAAATACGTCCTTGAAAGAAGATGAAAACAAATTCAGGGGTGGGCCAAATAACGCGCTCTGGAGAAGTGGGGGGTGTTTGAAAAATTTTGAAAAAATTACGGATCATGACTCGAATCACCCTCTACGCACCCTTAAAGTTTCAACTCTTGGATTTTTATAGAAAAAAATACGTCCTCATAAGAAAAAAAAATCGCACTCGGGGGGTTAAAATGAAGCGCAAGGAGGCCCCCAGAGAAAAAATACTTGTCACGTGGTGCCCCTTCAGCCGAAAGGTATCTTTGGTAAAAATTTCAGCCAAATCCGTGTCATGCGATTTTCACTCAAATTTCCGATGGTTTACTCATGAAAAATGAAAAATTTTGTGCATTGAAACATAAAAAAATTCATAACTCGCAAACGATTAGAAAAATCGAAAATATTCAAAGAATAAATATTGTAGAGGGGTCTTTTGTGAAGAGGATGGAGTAGGTTTAAATTGTCCAAAATTTACAGGGAAGGCTGTGCGAATTTTTTTCTTCTAATTTCTAAATGTTTCTAAAGAAGGCCCTAACGACCACAGGAAAGATCGTTGGAACGATCAAATTGGCTCAATCCATGCCCCGTCATAGCTGCCACATTGCCTAAAAAGAACATATCCATCGGCAGTGCAGAAGAGGGTAAAAAAAAATAAAATATATTTTTAAATCGTTTTAGGCAGTTGAAAATTGGGGAAAACCGGTATTTCAAAAAGTATACACTTTATGCAAAAATTTTGTACATGTTTTTGATTTAGTTTCAATAGTTATTGAAAAATCTGACATTTGAATTCAATTCAACTTTTTCCCTTCCACACCCCTGCTAAAATATTTCGAAAATGTCAAATTAAAAAATTATGGAAGCGTAACGGGTGTTTCAAAAATTTTGAAAAAATTACAGAGCAAGGCCCGTTGTACCCCGAACCCACCCTAAAAGTTTCAACTCTTCAATTTAAACAGAAAAAAATACATCCATTAAAGAAGGTGAAAGCAAATTCTGCGGTAGGCCAAATAACGCGCTCTGGAGAGATGGGGGGTGTTTGAAAAATTTTGAAAAAATTACGGATCATGGCTAGACCCACCCCCTATCAACCCTTAAAGTTTCAACTCTTAGATTTCCATAGAAAAAAATACGTCCTCATAAGAAAAAAAAAACGAACTCGGGGGGTGAATATGAAGCGTAAGGGGGCCCCCAGCGATAAATTACTTGTCACGCGGTGCCCCTTCAGAGGAAAGGTATCTTTGGTGAAAATTTCAGCCGAATCCGTGTAATTCGATTTTCACTCAAATTTCCGATGGTTTACTCATGAAAAATGAAAAATATGGTGCCTCGACACATAAAAAAGTTCACAACTCGCGAACGATTAGAAAAATCAAAAAATAATGAAAATAAATGTTGTAGAGGGGTCTTTTGTGGAGAGGATAGAGTGGTTTTAAATTGTCCAGGATGTACCCGGAAGGCCGGGCCGAATTTTTTTGTATAATTTCTTGAGAAGGCCCCGACGGCCACAGGGTGGATCATGGGGACGATGAAATTTGCTCATTCGATGACAATTGATAGACACTACATTGCCCAAAAGCACCACCTCTCTCATCCGTGCAGAAGGGGGTGAAAAAAATTAAAAACGCATTATTTTCAATCGTTTTGCTCAAACCACACGCTTCGAAGAGTGTAATCTGGCGGTAACCCCGGTTTATGGTAACCCCAGTTTCCGAATCTGACATTTGTCAAATGTGACAATGCAGTATCAATGCATTTCATAATTTGCTGTCTGGAGAGCACTCGGACGTTAACAGGAAGAAGCTTATTGTTTTCTCATCAACTTTGGGCCTCTAAAAATTATTTGGTGAGCGTCTGAGAAGCGTATACACATGACAAATCAACATACAAACAGAATTTAGAGCGGTACTGATAGGGGTGTTTCGGTCTTTGGCACCCCGTTGGGGCCGACGGGGTGACCGAAATGTTACCAAACTTTGGTGGTCTGCTTTAAATGGAACGCTTAATGATCTCCCAAAGTTTCATTGTTCTAACCTTCCCGGAAATATTTATTTTTCTCAATTGATTTTTTCCGGGGAAAAATTTTCAACGTTCAAAAACGACAATAATTCAAATATCCATATCTCGGTTAATAATGGGGCGATTTGAAAAATTCCAAGTGTGTTTTACGTACACGCAATACCGCAATGATAATCCGTCCTTGGATTTATGATTTAAGAAGGAATAAAAAGAGTCACTTTGAAACGATCGAAAATATTTACCGGCAAAATAAATAAAAAGTTTAATGAATTTTTAAAATTAGAAGGAGGGGTCGGATCGAGAAATTTTATTTGGATTTTCTGTTGGGCTTAAGAAGGGCTTTCCGGTGGTGCAATCAGATTTGCGATCGGACAAAAAAAATGTTGTGCCCCGCTGGTCAATTTCGCTTCCACGTTCCGTATACAACGTCATATCTCGAAAACTAAAAATCGGATCGAAAAACTTTATTGGGATCTTTGATACGGATTAAATCGACAACTGACATGCCGTCGTCAGATTTTTAATTTTCGAAAAAAAAAAATCGAAAAATTTTTCGAAAAATTCCCGGAAAATAATCGAAAATCGGCCGTTGATCGTAAACGGTACGCCCCACGAAAAATATAGTTCTAACCTTTTCGACGCAAAATTAAATTCCCAATGGCACTCTGTTGAAATTTTTCGCATCCGATTAAAAATGGCCGCTCTAGAATTTTTTATTGAAATCGGGGGTGGTTTTCTTTAAATAACTCTTCAAGGGTTGAAGATATCAAAAATCCGTAAGAGACATAAAATGTAGTAACGGACTCGTTTTACAAAACTTGATGAAAATTCTAGTCGAATCTGTAAAGGGGGCGCGGCCCCGCTAGCCAAAGCACGAAAAAAGCGACTTTTGCAGAGAAATGGTTGTAGCTCGCGAACGGAGAGAAACACAGAATTCTCGCCTAGTAACCTTTGTGCCCCCATGCCTTGGGGATTTTTGAGCCTTATCCAAACGTTCCACATTGAAAGCGAAAAAAGCCTTAGGGTTTGGCGCAAACCTCTGAATCGCGAAAAATCGATTTTCAAAAAATCACCCTGTAGTTATGGGGCACGATGGAAAAGTACGAATTTCACAGGCCCCTGGAGGAGCCCGAGGCCTGTCGGCTCCAGTTGAAAATTTCGACTTTTTTTTTCTTTTGTGGTGTTGGCAACACTTTTTTTGAAGGGATGATTGGAGAAAGTTGAAATTTTAATAAAAGATGTGTTGAATTTTTTATGATTTTTTGTGAAAATTTCAAATCGCTATCTATAAGGGTTCAAAAGTTATTTGTAAAAATAACGCTCAGAAAGTTACTCATTTAGTATATATTAACTAGTTTTCCTAGGCTAAAGCCTACTATATGTAATAATTTATTATGTAAAAAATAAAAAAATAAAAAAATAAAAAAAAAAAAAAAAAATTCTTCGGTGACGAACGACGGCTCCGCTGCGCTGCGCCGTCGTCCGTGCGAGTAAAGTAATCGGTGACGAACGACGGCTCTGCTGCGCTGCGCCGTCGTCCGTGCGAGTAAAGTAATCGGTGACGAACGACGGCTCCGCTTCGCTGCGCCGTCGTCCGTGCGAGTAAAGTAACCGGTGACGAACGACGGCTCCGCTGCGCTGCGCCGTCGTCCGTGCGATTAAAGTAATCGGTGACGAACGACGGCTCCGCTGCGCTGCGCCGTCGTCCGTGCGAGTAAAGTAATCGGTGACGAACGACGGCTCCGCTGCGCTGCGCCGTCGTCCGTGCGAGTAAAGTAATTAATTATTTTTTATTTTTCATTTTCCATTTTTCATTTTCCATTTTTCGTTATTAATTTTTCATTTTTTATTTTTTTTTATTTGTATTACCTTTATTTTCTTTGAGAGCCACTTGCGATCCCTAATAGTTTCGGCTTTTCGACTTGAAAAGTGCAAATAACGTGTAGAGGTAGTTCCAAAATTTAAAAAAAAAATAGTGATGTAAGATAGTTACTCGTACCCTTTACGAATTCTAAACAAATCAGCTCTTCAATTTAAATGGAAAAAAAATACGCCCCTGAAAGAAACAGTTAGAAACAATGTGGTCAATCTTTGAAAAATCGTATCCCGTTAAGGGAACAACAACAACAAATCAAAAAATGTTCGACCATAAAAATTGTAGGGTAATGCTTTATCAATATACTGGAGCTTCGACAAACTCTTTAAAGTCAAAACTGAAGGCATAAAGACTCCCGAAAAATAATCTTGAATCGCTCACTTTTAAAGCCGGGCCCCGGGTGCGGCTGATAAGTTCCTAACCGAAACCCGCGACTTTGATGTCATGTCAATGTCAAAAAAATCTAAAAATTGAGTGCAATCATAACCTTGTTCCAGATATGTCTGACGCACAGCTGATAAGTTCCTAACCTAAACCCGCGACTTTAAACACGTCATGTCAATGTCATTAAATCTGAAAATTATGTGCAATCATAACCTTCTTCCAGACATGACACTGAATGTCATGTCTGACGCACAGCTGATAGGTTCCTAACCTAAACCCGCGACTTTGGTATATCATGTCAATGTCATTAAATCTGAAAATTGTGTGCAATCATAACCTTGTTCCAGATATGTCAGTGAATGTCATGTCAGGCGCACAGCTGATAGGTTCCTAACCTAAATCCGCGCCTTTGGCATATCATGTCAATGTCATTAAATCTGAAAATTATGTGCAATCATAACCTTCTTCCGGACATGACACTGAATGTCATGTCTGACGCACAGCTGATAGGTTCCTAACCTAAACCCGCGACTTTGGTATATCATGTCAATGTCATTAAATCTGAAAATTGCTTGCAATCATAACCTTGTTCCAGATATGTCAGTGAATGTCATGTCTGACGCACAGCTGATAGGTTCCTAACCTAAACCCGCGACTTTGGCATATCATGTCAATGTCATTAAATCTGAAAATGGTGTGCAATCATAACCTTGTTCCAGATATGTCAGTGAGTGTCATGTCTGGCGATCAGCTGATAGGTTCCTAACCTAAACCCGCGCCTTTGGCATGTCATGTCAATGTCATTAAATCTGAAAATTGTGTACAATCATAACCCTGTTTGAAATTTGCCAGTGAATGTCATGTCTGACGTGCGTCAGCTGATAGGTTCCTAACCTAAACCTGTGACTTTGGCATGTCATGCCAATGTAATTAAATCTGAAAATTGTGTACAATCATAACCTTATTTCAGATATGTCAGTGAATGTCATGTCTGACGCACAGCTGATACGTTCCTAACCTAAACCCGCAACTTTGACATGTCACACTTTTAAGGCCGGGGCCCCGGAACGGGGGCCCCCCTGAGATGAAATACTTGTCGCGTGGTACCCCTTCGGGCGAAAGGCATCTTTGGTGAAAATTTCAGCCGAATCCGTGTCATGCGATTTTCACTCAAATTTCCGATGGGTTTACCCATGAAAAATGAAAAATTTGGTGCCTTGAAACATAAAAAAATTCATAACTCGCAAACGATTAGAAAAAACGAAAATATTCAAAGAATAAATGTTGTAGAGGGGTCTCTTGTGAAGAGGATAGGGTAGGTTTAAATTGTCCAGGATATACAGGGAAGACTGTGCGAATTTTTTTCTTCTAATTTTTAAATGTTTCTAAAGAAGGCCCTAACGACCACAGGAAAGATCGTTGGGACTATTAAATTGGCTTAATCCATGCCCCGTCATAGCTGCCACATTGCCTGAAAAGAACATCTCCATCGGCAGTGCAGAAGAAGGTAAAAAAAAATAAAATATATTTTTAAATCGTTTTAGGCAGTTGAAAATTGGGGAAAATCGGTATTTCAAAAAGTATGCACTTTATGTAAAAATTTTGTACATGCTTTTGATTTAGCTTCAATATTTATTGAAAAATCTTACATTTGAATTGAATTCAATTTTTTCCCTTCCACACCCCTGATGAAATATGTCGAAAATGTCGAATTAAAAAATTACGGAAGGGTAACGGGTGTTTCAAAAATTTTGAAAAAATTACGAAGTAAAGCCAATTGTACCCCGAACCTACCCTAAAAGTTTCAACTCTTTAATTTAAATAGAAAAAAATACGTCCTTGAAAGAAGATGAAAACAAATTCAGGGGTGGGCCAAATAACGCGCTCTGGAGAAGTGGGGGGTGTTTGAAAAATTTTGAAAAAATTACGGATCATGACTCGAATCACCCTCTACGCACCCTTAAAGTTTCAACTCTTGGATTTTTATAGAAAAAAATACGTCCTCATAAGAAAAAAAAATCGCACTCGGGGGGTTAAAATGAAGCGCAAGGAGGCCCCCAGAGAAAAAATACTTGTCACGTGGTGCCCCTTCAGCCGAAAGGTATCTTTGGTAAAAATTTCAGCCAAATCCGTGTCATGCGATTTTCACTCAAATTTCCGATGGTTTACTCATGAAAAATGAAAAATTTTGTGCATTGAAACATAAAAAAATTCATAACTCGCAAACGATTAGAAAAATCGAAAATATTCAAAGAATAAATATTGTAGAGGGGTCTTTTGTGAAGAGGATGGAGTAGGTTTAAATTGTCCAAAATTTACAGGGAAGGCTGTGCGAATTTTTTTCTTCTAATTTCTAAATGTTTCTAAAGAAGGCCCTAACGACCACAGGAAAGATCGTTGGAACGATCAAATTGGCTCAATCCATGCCCCGTCATAGCTGCCACATTGCCTAAAAAGAACATATCCATCGGCAGTGCAGAAGAGGGTAAAAAAAAATAAAATATATTTTTAAATCGTTTTAGGCAGTTGAAAATTGGGGAAAACCGGTATTTCAAAAAGTATACACTTTATGCAAAAATTTTGTACATGTTTTTGATTTAGTTTCAATAGTTATTGAAAAATCTGACATTTGAATTCAATTCAACTTTTTCCCTTCCACACCCCTGCTAAAATATTTCGAAAATGTCAAATTAAAAAATTATGGAAGCGTAACGGGTGTTTCAAAAATTTTGAAAAAATTACAGAGCAAGGCCCGTTGTACCCCGAACCCACCCTAAAAGTTTCAACTCTTCAATTTAAACAGAAAAAAATACATCCATTAAAGAAGGTGAAAGCAAATTCTGCGGTAGGCCAAATAACGCGCTCTGGAGAGATGGGGGGTGTTTGAAAAATTTTGAAAAAATTACGGATCATGGCTAGACCCACCCCCTATCAACCCTTAAAGTTTCAACTCTTAGATTTCCATAGAAAAAAATACGTCCTCATAAGAAAAAAAAAACGAACTCGGGGGGTGAATATGAAGCGTAAGGGGGCCCCCAGCGATAAATTACTTGTCACGCGGTGCCCCTTCAGAGGAAAGGTATCTTTGGTGAAAATTTCAGCCGAATCCGTGTAATTCGATTTTCACTCAAATTTCCGATGGTTTGTTTACTCATGAAAAATGAAAAATATGGTGCCTCGACACATAAAAAAGTTCACAACTCGCGAACGATTAGAAAAATCAAAAAATAATGAAAATAAATGTTGTAGAGGGGTCTTTTGTGGAGAGGATAGAGTGGTTTTAAATTGTCCAGGATGTACCCGGAAGGCCGGGCCGAATTTTTTTGTATAATTTCTTGAGAAGGCCCCGACGGCCACAGGGTGGATCATGGGGACGATGAAATTTGCTCATTCGATGACAATTGATAGACACTACATTGCCCAAAAGCACCACCTCTCTCATCCGTGCAGAAGGGGGTGAAAAAAAATTAAAAACGCATTATTTTCAATCGTTTTGCTCAAACCACACGCTTCGAAGAGTGTAATCTGGCGGTAACCCCGGTTTATGGTAACCCCAGTTTCCGAATCTGACATTTGTCAAATGTGACAATGCAGTATCAATGCATTTCATAATTTGCTGTCTGGAGAGCACTCGGACGTTAACAGGAAGAAGCTTATTGTTTTCTCATCAACTTTGGGCCTCTAAAAATTATTTGGTGAGCGTCTGAGAAGCGTATACACATGACAAATCAACATACAAACAGAATTTAGAGCGGTACTGATAGGGGTGTTTCGGTCTTTGGCACCCCGTTGGGGCCGACGGGGTGACCGAAATGTTACCAAACTTTGGTGGTCTGCTTTAAATGGAACGCTTAATGATCTCCCAAAGT